>MCJB01029560.1:11089-58834 GCA_002018475.1 Nicotiana obtusifolia | reverse complement strand
GGTTGGGTGGGTTAGTGGGGATAGGAAATAGGGTGGGGAAGGTTAAAAAAGAGTTTCGGAAAATGTTTTCCTTTCTTGATAGGGAAAACATTTTCCTCCAATTGGAGGAAAATAAGTTCACGAGGAAAATACTTTTCAAAACATTTTAAACCAATCAAACATGGGAAAAAAATATATTTTTGTTCGTACCAAACATACCCGAAGAGTTGTATAATCAATTTTTAATTTCATAAGGGTTTGAAGTGTGATTCCCTTCATTTGTTTTATCCTCGGCAGGAATGGAATTAATTCAATCCAGTCTCATTCATCACTTTACATATGGGTTATTTATTACATCTTTGTATATGCAGACTCTATGTAATAGGTATCAGGAAATGCATATCTCAAAATATTAAGGCAAATAATGCATAATCTCTGGCAATCAGGTACCACATATTCTTTTCTATTCTGTTAATATAAAAATAATATATGATATAATAGCAACAATGATAACAATGATAATGAAGATACAATATTCTAATATATTAGTGTCTGGGATCATAAAGAAGGGGAAGAAAGCAGGAAAAAGAATTAAGCATAAGGGTGATGAATGTTGGAAATAGTTGAAATTAGTTTAGTCGGAGTAGACAAAATGATAAAACAAGAGTATAAATTGAAAATGACGAAGTGGAAGTTTTTCTATCTTCATCTTGTTGTAAGCGTATCAAATTTGTTTGGCATTTTCTTGTACATTGATTTGATGAATGAATATGCTTTCTAAGTAATACTAACTAATTTCATGTCACATTATATGAGGTTTTCGTTTATATCGATTTCTAATAATTGAATAAATATTTACGTATATTGGATATCGACTTGGGTCGATAGCCTATTTTGTTAAAAAAGTGGTGGTTTAATTGGAGCAGCCCATCAAGTTTTTGCTGGACTCAAAGAACACTGGACCGTAATACTTCCACCGGACAGAGCGAGAGCAGTACATTACTCTGTGAAATCAATCTCATATGGCCCGCTCCACTTTAGGAGCTACGCAACCCATATTTTCTCTTGGGCCGCAAAGCCCAACTCTATGCTTGGACAGGGCAGGCCAGACTGTTAGAGATT
The DNA here is from genome assembly GCA_002018475.1 of Nicotiana obtusifolia. Taxonomy (NCBI): domain Eukaryota; kingdom Viridiplantae; phylum Streptophyta; class Magnoliopsida; order Solanales; family Solanaceae; genus Nicotiana; species Nicotiana obtusifolia. Next base: position 57,733 of record MCJB01029560.1, on the reverse strand, counting down.
TACTGATATATTTATTGAATTCATCGGGACTGACGGAGTTCGAACCCGTAGCTTTCCCCTTGCTCTGATCAATTGAACTACAATCTCGAGAAAATACGGGATCTAGCAGAAAATTGTATTTCTGAAATACAAATGGTGAATTCATTTATTGCATCGAGCGGGGAAGAAACAATTTTAATAGCCCACAAAGTCCTACCATCTGGAGTCAGCCCAACATTTCACCACTTTATTGTTCCCCCTTGGGTTACAAGCTCACTTTACCAAGCTCGTCAAACAGCATTCATTTACACTTTGTTTATAAAAGGGAAACAACTTTCTTTATTAACTGTTGTGGGAAAGCAATCAAAAACAAGGAATTGCTTTTGCCATTATTTTATGGTGTACGTTAACTGTGATAACTAAAGCTAATTACGACTTCCTAACAGGTTTTCCCTTGCGGATAAACAGAGCTAAATTAGAAATGATTTGCACTGAATAAGATTTCATGCATGGGTAGTATGCTTTCATTTGTTTTTGTTTTTTTTTTGACTTAATCACTAGATTGATCAAGAAGTTAATCCCTTAAAATCCCCGGTTTCTCCTGAATAAGAAAAAGGCAAGCATTGCATTAGTTTCCATTGTTTAACTTTAACCCAGAAGCAGGTGAAAGAAAAAAGGTTATAGGCCGAATAACATGATAATTGAACTAAAATAGTGGGAGCAATTTAATTAATGGCATATGAATAGTTGTTATTCTTTCTTCTAAAATATATTTTTTGCAATTAAAAATATTAACACATAAAATATATTGTTACAATGCACTATATTATTCTACACGGCTTTTCAATAAGATAATATTTAAATATACAAAAAAAATCAAAATATTTAAGTAATATAATTCATTGTGATAATTGTAAAAATAGGTCAAATGCTTAATTATCACTTCTAATTTTATAAAAGACATAGAATTTCTTCCAAATTTTATGACCCAATATTTTCATTGCATTAGGAGTTTTAAAAGGAAAGGATGACCATTATGGGGATACATTAAGGCATTTTAGATTGAAAGAAGCACTCATGGTTTGAGTAAATAGCAAAATTAATCATATGTTAATCTGAGACCTGTTCTTTAATAAAAATTCTAACTTTGATATTACACTTACCCAATGACGAATTAGATTACTTCAACTTGGTCGCATTTCTATTTCTGTTTCTGTTTGGATTCAATAAACGAAAAGAGCAAAAAGAACTTGTGCGAGGGAGACATAACACGGAGGTGCAGAGCAGAAGAATATGATGAATTTAAATTTGTGGCCACCTTCCGATTATTTCTAAGTTTCTAATGGAGTCCATATTTTTGCCATCCAGGAAAGTTTCTAATGAAGTGGCTGAAAATGCAAGACATTTGGCCCGTTAAAAATCGAAAATAGCTATTTCAAAGAGGCCAAAATCGTTGGGCTTTTTGGACTTGCTTTGGATTCCTTTCTTCTTGTACTTCTTCTAAGCTTCTAAGTTGGTTCAAATACTTAATCTTTAAATTACATTATATAACAACAATAGTAGTAGTAATAATAATATTTAGTAATTAATAATAATAATAATGATAATACTAACAATATTATTATTTAGTAGCAATAGCAGTGGTGATGGTAGTAGTAGTAGTAATAATAATACTCTAATATTAATAATGGTGATAGTAACAAATGTAACAAAAATAGCAGTAAAAATAAGGTATTTGAATTATTAGTAACTTAAAAAGCTCAAGAGAATTAAAATCATAGCGGTTTGATTACTTATGTCACTGGCCTATTGGTATCACTCCTCTGCTTTCTGGCGTTAGAACGACTTTTTCAAATGCACCCTTTAGTTTGGGACCCCTGACTATGTTTGTAGTGTAATATATAACACTTTTTGAAGCCATCCCAATTTCAAAAAAAAGTATAAACTAAATCTTTACTTGCCACGTGTAAATTCAGTTAATTTTACTTTTTTTACTTTTATCTTTTCTTCTTATTTTATTCATTATCTTTCTTTTCTTTTTCTATTTTCTTTCCTATTTTACTTAGATATTCTTCACTATCCTTATCCCCGTAACCCATTTCTCCTTGGTGGTGCTTGAATCTGTTTTGAACGAAAGCAGTGACCCCCCCAATTAGGATACAGACTGATTTTACTTTTGGCAGAAGGTAAGCTTATAAGGAAGAGACGGTGGTGGAAAAGAAAACAAAAGATAATGGAGAAGAAAAGACGAAAAGAAGTGGCAGTAGCATCATCTGGCAAAATTCAGAGGATGTTTTCCCTTCTTTATGCTACTTGAGAATAGTAAACATAGTCGAGTTTTATCCATAAGTGCAATCTCTCAATTAACATATGAATAATTTAGGTCATAGTATTACGTATAACATTTAAAAATTTTGTATACAAATATATAATAATTCAGCATATGCCCTTAAATATTGGTGGAGAATATTCCTTACATCAAGTTAGAAAGGTAAAACATCAACAAGAATGATAGATTACCAAATAAAGTGAAGGATTTAACTTTTCTGACAAGAAAAGAGAAGTTTTTGTTGCTTCGTTGACGTACTAAAGTTCTTAATTAGATTTTTGTTTTTATCATCATATATTGAAAAGAAAAGAAACAAAACAAGAAAAACTTGTATGCAAAGGATATGACTTAATTCTCTAGCATATTTTTAAAAATATCACCAAAGAATATGGTGGATGAATTTATTCTTTTATTCTTAATTTGAAATTCGGTTCGAATTTTTTGAGAAATAAAGAAATTTATACTACGAAACACTTCCCTTTTAATATGCAAATTCAAATTAGTCAGATGAAGAATATTTTGAATACCAAATGTTAAACAAAAACACTTTGACAATTGCAAGATTAATTATTTGAACTATAATTCCTTGATATACATGCTCATTTACTTGGTTTATGTTTTCCTCTTTCATCACAAAAAAGATGACCTCATTCATAAATTACTAATTTCTATTAATACAAGCTAAAAGAACTTTATATTGTTTCTAATTTTATGAAGCATCTTGTCAAATTAGTTACTCTATTTTCTACATTTCAAGCTTCAAGGTACTATGTTAAGAAATTATTAGACTTAATATGATAATTTATTCAAAAAGAAAAGAGGTGCTCCTACTATCTTTCTCTTACGTGAAGGGCAAAGAAGAGAAGAAATGATTTAATTGTATGGGTCAAAAATTATCTCTAATATGATTAAATCATGTTAGCATTAAGAAGGCCTTCATAGGCTGTCATGTGTTACTAATATGACTCCAATGAAGACCCGTCCAAGGTCGAAGTGGTTCTAGAAATAATGAAAGGTTGCAGTCGAAGAGTCAGCAAGGATCAAGATCGAGGAGCCGTTAAAGATCAAGGTCGAGGACAGAGTTATAACGACTAGTTTCAAGATAGGACATTAAAGAGAATATTCTAGTGGATATTCTCTGCACCTGTACTATTATGGTTTCTAGAAATATGTTCCTATAAATAGAAAAAGACACAATGAGTGGGGATATGAGATATTCATTTGTAAAAAACACATTGACTTTATAGAGAGAATCTGGCTCTATTACAAGTATACAAAAATAACCTTTTTACTAAGATTCTTATCTAGTAGCATTTCCACAGGATCCAAGAACAAACTGAGTGTTCAAAGGCTCATTAATCATTCATCATTGTCGGAGAAAATATCCACGGATCTCACCTATTTTCGAGTGACTTACACGTTTTTATTTACTTAAATGCTACTCATTGCAATTTATTATTATTTAATGCCATCTTCCTTCTTTTCGGATCATTGAATACTGTTATTATTGCTCACATTCATTACCATCCGGACAAATATACATGTTATTTGTCATAAAATTGATAACCTTGTCTTTAGGATATTATTATTAGCTAAGATTATTCTTCTTTATTCAAATCTAATTGGTTAACCAAGATTTATATTTTTGGTCAAACAATTTTACGCCGTCCGTGGGGATTTCTTAGCTAATATTTTAGTTTCCTTTAGATCTACATCTAACGTGAGCCACTAACCTAACAAACCCCAAGATTACTCTTTCTTTGCATATACGGAAACCTACATGGCTGGTAACCAAGGAGAGAGAACTAACATGACAGGTGATTTCCCTAGCAACCTCATGAACGCTATCAACTAGAGCTGTGAAACATTAGGCGATGATGTAATACCCACTGCCTCCCCCAGGCGCGAGAGGTCGCTCCCCCACCCCCCCATTGTAGCATAACAAAACCAAATGGAATAGGGGCCTCCACGTCCACAGAAGAAGGGACGCCACCGGCCATGAAAAAACTCCTCGAAGTATGGTTGACCAATACGCTAGTTAGCATGCTCAACAAGCCCACTCCATGCACGACTACAGAGACTGCAAGAGCCCACACAGTGCAACGAGCAAACGAATAGGGCGACCAACCAGACCCTCCAACACTAGGCATAACTCACAATGTTACTGATAATGCAGGTGGCAACGTCCTCGCCGCTGTTCTAAAGAGGATGGAAGAAATGGAGAATGAAAATAAAGTGCTCAGAGATCAGATGAAAGAACACCAAGAACGAGTCGACAAGATACCGGGGCCCCTAAGCTACTGCCAAAGAGGGACGCCGGTAGGTTCGTAGAACATCTGTATAACGAGGAAGCAGCCCCACATGCCATACCGAAGACCATCAAAATGCCGCCGTATCTCAAGATATATGACGGAACAACTGACCCTGAAGATCACATGACCTATTATGTCACCGCCGTGAAAGGCAACGACCTCATAAAGGAACAAGTGTCCTCTATTTTGCTTAATAAATTTGGCGAAACCCTTACAGGAGGGGCATTAACGTGGTACTCACAGCTACCAGCCCGCTCCCTAGAAACCTTCGAGGAAATGGCCAATAAGTTCGTAACGGCGCATGCCGGAGCCAAGAAAGTCGAAACAAGAGTAAATGATATATTCACCATCAAGCAGTCCATGCAAGAGGGGCTAAGGGACTTCCTCACCCGATTCAAAAAGGTAAGGATGACCCTACCAAACGTGTCCAAGGGGATGACGGTCGCAGCCTTTCAAAACGAGTTGAGTAGAGATGGTTCAAGAGTGACTAGAAAACTGCTGAGCCGGTTGATGAAATGTCCTCCAACCACTTGGGATGAAATCCACAATGCTTACTACACCGAAGTCCGAACAGATGATGACAGCCTCAACGGATCAACTCGACGGCTCGTCTCGGTATAAGCCGAGTCCGAGAAAGAACAAAGAGATAACATATGGAGAGATCACCCGACCTCACGACGCAACAGGGAACGACATCAGCCATACGTCAAGGCCCCCGCCCCACCTTCTTTCTGTTATGATGAAGAACCATCCCGGCCTAGAACGGGGACTCACCGGAACGAAAGAGGTATTGGCCCCTTATTATCTGCTCATATTTTTTGTGTGGCACCTATAGAAATAGTCTATGCCCTGGAGAAACCTGGAACGAAGGTAAAGTGGCCGCCAAAGATGAGGTTCGATCCAAGCACTAGAAAATCTGACGCCCTCTGTGAGTTCCATTAGGAGCGCAGACACAAGACAGAAGACTGCATCACCCTCAGGCAAGAGGTTGTGAACACGCTGCAGCAGGGACACCTTAAAGAGCTGTTAAGCTACAAGGGGAGAAATAACTTCTCCAGAGGACGTGAACGCCCAAGCCCACCGAAGCCACCGTCACCAGCTCGTACTATTAACATGATCATCGGAGGCAACGACGACACCTCCATCAACGACGTTAAATTCACTTCCACTTACAAGCTCAAAGAATCTATCACTCACGAACAATATGACGAACTCGTAGAAAGTATCATCTTCGCAAGTCAGATACTGACGGTCTGACTTTCCCTCACAATGATGCTCTCGTCATTACGTTGTGCATTTTATATACTGATGTCAAACATATCATGGTGGACGATAGGAGTGGAGCGTGCATTATCCATCTCCGAGAGCCTCACACAGATGAGACTCGAGGACAAGATAGTGCCACACTACATCACACTAACTGATTTTAATAATGTAGTTGGGCAGTCATCCGGAGAGATTACACTCCCCGTCTTGGCCGGCGGCATAACGCTGGAGACGACCTTCCACATCATGGACCAGGCCACTGCATACAATGCCATAGTAGGACGACCATGGATACATCCCATGAGAGCCGCCCCCTCCAGCTTATACCAAGTAATAGAATTTTCAAAACCTTGGGGGATATTCAGCATACGAGGGGAACATCACACATCTCGGGAATATTACCGCATCGCCTTAGACAGCACGACAACCCAATAGAAAAAAGACAAGGAAAAAGAGGCATAACAATCAATAGGGTCGAGGTCGACACAAGAAGAGACCAAGGACGTCATCATAGATCCCGAAATGGTTGAAGCCGCAGACTCGACTATAGAGGACCTCGACTCCATTCAATTAGATCCCAACAACTATAGCAAAAAGGCCTACATCGGCTGCAAACTCCTAAAACTAGGTAAATTTAGTCAATTCTTAATAATTAATGCAGATTTGTTTGCGTTTAGCCATACATATATGATGGGCATCCCTAAGGAGATCTTCACACACAAATTAAAAGCCGATCCATTCTACCTCACCGAGGTCAGACAAACGTTCAATCCCACTATCAACGATGCTATTCACGAGGAGGTGGAGAAACTATTAGAAAATGGTTCCATCAGAGAGTCAAAATACCCCAAGTGGATCGCCAACGTAATGTTGGTCAAAAAGAAAAACGGGAAATGCCGGATGTGTCTAGACTTCATGGGCTTGAACAAAGCATGCCCAAAAGATTTGTTCCCGTTACCACATATCGACCGACTCATTGACGCAATGATCGGGCATGAGCTGTTGAGTTTTTTGGACGCATACTCAAGCTATATACTAATGGAAGAAGAGGACCAGGAGAAACCACGTTCATCACCCGCCGAAGAATATATTGCTATAGGGTCATGCCATTTGGGCTGAAGAATGCAGGGGCTACCTATCAAAGATTGGTCACGGAAATGTTCAAAGATCAGCTCGGCAAGACCATAGAGGTATATATTGACAACATGCTTGTCAAATTCGTAAAGGCAGAGGACTACGTCAACCATTTGAAGGAAGCTTTCGACATAATGAGACGGTACGGAATGAAACTAAACCTAGAGAAATGCACGTTTAGTGTAGTCTCAGGAAAGTTCTTGGGCTTCTTAGTATCATAACGAGGGATCGAGGTCAAATCAGATCAGATCAGAGCTATCGAAGGGATATAAGAGCTCCTGACTACCAAGAAGCAAGTCTAAAGGTTGACTAGCTGAATCGCCGCCTTATCGAGATTCATCTTGCGATCATCTGACAGATGTCACAATTTTTTTGGCATACTCAAAAAGGATAACGGTCTCGAGTGCATTGCCCGAATGTGTACAAGCTCTGCGAGAACTAAAGGTGTATTTGTCATCACCACCTTGCTCTTAATGCCCGAACTCGGGGAACATCTCCTCGTCTACCTGGCCGTCTCCGAAGTGGCAGTAAGTGTAGTCCTGATTCGAGAAAGTAAAGGTACACATTCTCCCATTTATTACATTAGAAAAACACTCGTTGACGCTGAAACAAGGTACCCACACCTCGAGAAACTGGCCCTGGCACTTGTTATAGCTTCACAAAAGCTTAGACCCTATTTCTAGTGCATCCTATCTCGGTCACCTTTCCTCTAAGGAGCAATTGACATAAACTCGAGTTATCGGGGAGGCTAGCCAAGTGGGCCATTGGGCTAAGAGAGCAAGATATCACATATCAGCCACGAACGATGATAAAATTGCAAGTGCTCGCTGACTTCGTCGCAAACTTCAGCGCGAAGATAATGCTTGAGGTCGAGAAGGAAGCCGTCCAAACTTCTCTCCAAACATAAGAACTCTGGGTCCTATACACCGACGGAGCATCCAACGCTTCCGGATCCGAAACGGGACTCGTACTCGAGGTCCCTACCGGCGAAGTAATTCGCCAGTCCATAATATGCCTAGATATGACTAACAACGAGGTCGAGTATGAGGCCATAATTGTAGGATTGAGGCTAGCACTCAAGTATGGGGCAAAGCAGTTAAAACTCTGTTGTGATTCCCAGCTCGTAGTCAACGAAGTCACAGGGACTTTCCAAACCGAAGAACAAAGGTTGCAAAAATATCAAACCGAGATTTGTAAGCTGCTGCCCAAGTTCGACGAATGCCAGCTTGACTAGATCCCCCGTGCGCAGATTGTTGAAGCGGATGGCCTCGCCAAATTGGCCGCAGCCACCAAAAACATCACGACCGGGGATAAAAGCGCAGCCCACCTCCTCAACTCATTGCTAGACCAAATCGAGGTAAGATATGTAATCTTAACTTTGGATTTGCGTAGTCGTATTATCGCCTACTTGCAGGACGTCGCACTCCTAAACGACAAAAAGGAAGCCAAAAAACTGAGAATGCAAGCAGCCAAATTCAATCTCCTCCATAACGACCTATACAAGAGGACCTACGACGGCCCTCTAGCGAAATGTTTGGGCCCAAACCAAATCTAGTGCGTCCTCGAGGAAGTCCATGAAGGCGCTGACTCGAGAAATTGAGCACTCGTTAGGTGTCTCATTCGGGCAGGATACTATTGGTCCACCATGAAAAAGGATGCCTCAAAATTTGTGAAGAAATGCAAACAATGTCAAAAATACGCCCCAATAATTCACCAAGCAGACAAACATCTCTACTCAATCACCTCTCTATGGCCGTTCATCAAGTGGGGAATGGAAATCGTGGGCCCCTTCCTAGCAGGGCGAGGTATTGTACATTTCCTTTTGGTTTTAACTGTCTATTTATCTAAATGGGTGGAAGCTTGAGCGTTCGCCCAAATATGCGAACAAGAGGTAATCACCTTTATATGGAGAAGCATCATCTGCCGATTTGGCCTACCTAAGGAGATTAGCTGCGACAACAGACCCCAGTTCACGTGAAAGAAAACCACCAAATATTTTGAGAAATGGCGTATTAAGAGGATACTTTCAACCCCGTATCACCCGACAGGTAATGGGCAGGCAGAATCCTCCAATAAGTCTATATTAAACATCATAAAGAAAAAAGCTCGAAGATACCAAGGGACTGTGGCCGGAGATACTTCCAGAAGTATTATGGGCGTATAGAACTACCTTGAAGACGAGCGCAGGAGAGACACCCTGCTCTCTGGTGTATGGGACCGAAGCAATGATACCAGTCGAAGTTGAATAGCCCAGCCTAAGGTACTCCCACGAAAAGTGGTACTAGTAATGATGAGAGTAAATGGCAGGCACTCGATGAGATCGACGAACAAAGAGATATGGCATACATAAGAATGGTCGCCCAAAAGCAGCAAACTGAATGTTATTACAACGATAAAGCAAAAGTCCGACCGCTCAAAGTCGGGGACTACGTATTCAAAGCCAAAATTGAAGCGAGCAAAGACCCACAAGAAGGCAAACTGGGAATGAACTGGGACGGCATGTACAAAACTACAGCCAAAGCAAACAAGGGTTCGTTCCAATTAGAGACAATGGAAGGAAAACAATTACCGAACAATTGGAACATCTGCCACCTCAAGTACTTTAACTTCTAAAAGGAAGAAGTATCCGCAAGTCGTACTTTTTTCCCTCACTTGAGTTTTCTCCTATCACGTTTTTCTCAAGGAGGTTTTAACGAGGCGACAAAAGGGACACTTCGAGTCGAAGTATGCGAGGGAGGGACTGTTTTTCTCTTTCATTGCCCGACTCCTCAATACTCTCCAAGTCAAACAATGAAGGGACTAGATAGACTGGGACTGGGACTTGAACGTCAACACGTGCCAAAAATTTGTAACTTTCTCCAATCATGTAATCAAAGCAACAACGTAAATGTAATAAGAAACTTATGTTTATCAGAAAAACCTGTCGGCCCTCGGCCGCGCCATTAACAAAAGGTTAAGTTCGACCCCATCTTGAACAACACCTATCGGCCCTCGACCGCAATTAACAAAGGTTAAAATTCGACCAAGTTCAAACAACACCTATCGGCCCTCGACCATGATTAACAAAGGTTAAAATTTGACCAAGTTCGAATAACACCTACTGGCCCTCAGTCACGATTAACAAAGGTTAAAATTCGGCCAAGTTCGAACAACACCTATCGGACCTCAGCCGAAAATTAGATCAAGTTCAAACAACACCTATTGGCCCTCGGCTGCGATTAACAAAGGTTAAAATACGACCAAGTTTGAACAATACCTTTCGGCCCTCGGTCGCAATTAACAAAGGTTAAAATTCAACCAAGTTCAATAACACCTACCAGCCCTAGGTCGCAATTAACAAAGGCTAAAATTTGACCAAGTTCGAAAAAAACCTACCGGCCCTCGGCCGCGATTTAAAGAGGTTAAAATTTGACCATGTTCAAAAGACACCTAACGATCCTCAATCACGTTTCGGTAGAAGGTTAAACTTAATCGAACAAGAAGCTAAGTCCGACCCAATTCAAATCTAACCAATCGATCCGCAGACATACTCGATCTATACGGACAAAGGGATAATTCAGCCTATAACTATTCAACCCAAAGACTACGACTAGTCAAAGAGCGACAACAAAAGCATGATGGAGCAAAACACGAAAAATACAGGAACAAACCACGACAAATAAGAAAGGTGCAAATAAAAGCAAAAATTTACTTTGATATTTATAGACAAAGGTTTCTTACAAAGGTTCTTGAAGATGCCAACATAAATACACAAAAAATGTAGAAACAAACTAGTTCTGGCCATCGCCATCACGACCAATGATGTCTTCACATGTCCGATCTTTAATGCCTTCTCCCTCCTCCCCCAGAGGGTATATAGGATTGTACCAGGCCTCATCCTCAAGGAAGTCTACACTATCCTCCCCGTCCTCATCTTCTTTTCCAGGGCGAGGCGTAGCCGGGTCGTAGCTGCAAGCAACCCGAGCCTCACCAGCCTTGATTCGAGCATCCTCAAAGTCCGCGGCAGGAGCAGAGCCTGCCACATGCAACTCACGAAGCACATATATTCGGGCCTCGGCATGGATCCATTCTTCATACAGCTCACAGGGAACGTTTGGGAAGCCAGAAGCTGTAGAGGAAGAAGGCTGTGCGAGAAGTTTGGTCCTCTAGGCCTCTAGAGCCACAACTTGATCATTAAGATCGGAGGTCTCTTTTTCCAACTCCCCAATCCTTTCATCGAGCCGCTCTTCTTTAGCCCACTCCATCTGCAAGTCATTTTCTTGTTCATAATGAAAGGTTCGGTCCGCCACTTCAAGGAACTTCACCCTCCTCTGAGCCTCAGATCGAGTAGACTCTGCCTTATCGAGCTCCTCCTATTTTTCAGCAACCTCGCCACTAAGAGCCTCTACCTTGAACTGGAACTCTTCAACTTGGCCTCGCAGCAGGACCACTTGGGCTTGGGGATTGCTACATTGGGCCTCTACGTCCCTGCCTCATGCTCCTCTTTTTTTGCCCTTCAACGTCCTTTCAAGGATACTGCATTTCTCCACAACCCGCATCAGCTCCTCGTCCCTCTTTTTTAAGTCCTCCCTCAGGACCTGCACGTCGCCGTCTTCGCGAAGCTGATACCGGATCTCCCGGTACTTCCCAAGGCACGTTGTGTACTTGTATTTCAGCTTCACGTAAATGTCTTTACGTCTCTTCTCCTGTCGGGCAATCTCGATCTCTAGAAACAAAGAAAGGGAATTAGAACTTACAAAAGAAACCAAAGCATAAGGAAAAGAACAGACGACATTTATACTTACCCTGAGAGTAAGACCGATAATACTATTCAACAGAGTGCTGTTGTTTATTGTCTCGAGGGTCGTACCCTCAACCTCAGAACAAAGAGGACCAAGGGCAAGGACTAATTCCTCAGTATTTACAAGAAGAATATGATCCATTGGGATCGTAATAGTTCTGGAGCCCCCTTCCAGCTTCACATCGAGTTGAGTAAGTCCCTCGTAGATCATCTTCAACTCGTCCAGATCCATGTCGGAGTCAGATTTGACATCCTCTTCAGCGACGACCTTCTCTCTGCCATCAACAGAAGAAGGGACATTCGCTGCGGCCCTAGAAGATGAGGCCTCCTCCCGCATCCATGACTCTCCTTTTATGAGGCATTAGAATACCGTCATTAGGAGAGATGTCATCATCCTCATCAATCAGCGAAAGGAGTTGAGGAACAGAAACAAAGGACGTAGCAGGGGCGTGCTCTTGGACTGCGGCGGCCGAGGAAGGGATCGGCACAGAAGCGACAGTAGTCGCAATGGGGGAAGAAGCGGAAGGGGCATCAGCTTTCCTCCGAAAGGATGGTACCGGTGCCCGGCTCCTTCGAGAAGACCCCTTACGTGGGAAGGAAGTGAACGTCAAAGTCGGCATACAATGAAAAATGGAACGATCACGAGCAAATAATGAAAGTTACCTGACGAAGGAAGAGCCGGTCTGAACTTCTTGATGATGCTTGGCCAGTTGCGGATCCCTACAACATGGGGGAGGATTTGCCACCCAGTCAGAAATACGTGTAACTAAAAGGGGAGGTTGAGTGTTTGCTACAAGGAAATAAAAAGTCCTTCAGCTAACTCCAATTAAGTAAAAGAATGCAAACAAAAAACGAGCACTTACGTATGTATTCCCAAGCCTCTAGAAAGCCATCAACATTAGCCACCACGTCCTCGATCCTGACGTCAAAAAAAATGAGGCAAAATTGGCGACTGGACTTAATCGTCCGTCTTTACTACCAACATTTTCCACTATGATGGCGAAGATTCAGCATTGTCTCCTTATAGAAGCTAGGGGCGAAAAGGTGAACCAAATGCTGCAGTGTTAGCTCGACCCTGGCCAACTCAGCAAATTTGGTTAGCATTCTACTAATTTTATAGACGTACGATACAAGCTGATCAGGGCAGACAACGTAGTGATGATATAATTCTTCACCAACAGAAGGACGGGGAACGAATAACGATGAGGAAAGGATACGCGTATAGAGCGCAATATCCAGGGTGATGAATTTGGTGAGGTCCGACCTAGCGTCAGGATTGCGGGAGATTATTTCCTCCACTGACGGAAATGCTTCATCATCAACAATAGAGGAAGTGCCCTCCCCATGAGAAGGAAACACAACTGCTAAAGGAGGAATACGACTCCCTTCACCAACGTTTGATGGTAAGTCAGATATGGTGCAAAGTGGTAAAAAAAAAAGTGCGGGAAAGAATGGAGATGGAGTAAGGCAATAGAGTGAGAAAAGGAAGTTTAGAGAAGAAAATGACAAGAAGGATGGTGCTTTGGAAAGTTAGGAGAAACAAACTTCAAACTCAAGTCCAAAAACCTCAATTTATAAAGATCATGGCACTAATTCCAAAAACGGCTCATCATAATTGGCACCGGAATCGAAATGGAAGATCCAATCAAGGGTCACACGTGAATCAAGGCAACACATCTTAAATATGCATCATAATGATGCTTGATGTCATGACGTCATTCTATTCCTCGGACATGGTAACTCCAACAAATCGCCCAGGAAACTTGAGGTATTTGAAATATGTGGCCCACAGAGAGCCACGTGGCCTGATCGACATGACGATTATGACTCTTGCAGCTTACTCGATAAGTTTGACCGAAAATGACATTATCCGCTCATTAAGCTCACTTGCGAGGACAACCTCAATAAGCAGAGGGACTAACTATATGGGTCGAAAATTATCTCTACTATGATTAAATCATGTTAGCATTAAGAAGGTCTTCATAGGCTGCCATGTGTTACTAATACGACTCCAATGAAGGCCTGTCCAAGGTTGAAGTGGTTCTAGAAATAATGAAGGTTGCGGTCGAAGAGTCAGCAAGGATCAAGGTCGAGGAGCCGTCAAAGATCAAGGTCGAGGACAGAGTTATAACGACTAGTTTCAAGATAAGACACTAAAGAGAATATTCTAGTGGATATTCTCTGCACCTGTATTATTAGGGTTTCTAGAAATATGTTCTTATAAATAGAAAGAGACACAATGAGAGGGGATATGAGATATTCATTTGTAAAAAATACATTGACTTTATAGAGAGAATCTAGTCCTATTACAAGCATACAAAAATAACCTTTTTACTAAGATTCTTGTCTAGCATTTCCACATATCCAAGAACAACCTGAGTGTTCAGAGGCTCATCAATCATTCATCATTGTCAGAGAGAATATCCACGGATCTCACCCCTTTTTGGGTGACTCACACATTTTTATTTACTTAAATGCTATTCATTGCTATTTATTACTATTTAATGCCATCTTCCATATTTTTGGATCATTGAATACTGTTATTATTGCTCATATTCATTACCATCCGGACAAATATACATGTTATTTGTCATAAAATCGATAACCTTGTCTTTAGGATTTTATTATTAGCTAACATTGACTCTTCTTTATTCAAATCTAATTGGTTGAACAAGATTTCTATTTTTGGTCAAACATTAATGTGTTACCTTGCAAGTCAAAATTAAATGAATACAATTATTTTCAACGGGCTCAGATATCGTTGTAAAAACATATTGTAAATAAAAAGCTTCCAAGGTTTTTGTTCAATAGTAAGAGTGTATAGTATGACTAGTTTCTGGACACGTGTGTTGCACGTGCGTCTCATTTCAAATAGTGCAAACTATAAAAATCATATTATAGTGTAACAGTGAAAAATTTAAAGTGGAAAGGTGCAAGTCGAAATTGATGAACATGTCTATTCGAATGACTATATTATAAAATTGTGTAGGTAATATTGAAAAGTATTTTTGAGTTGTAAATCAAAAATTAAAGGAAAAAGTACAATTATCTAATATCGGGTATGATTGTTACTTTCTTACCCTGCCCCACTCCCAACTCAATAAATGAATTATCCTTGCCTTATTTGATTTAGAAGTTGAGACAAAATAATGTAAGGTACTAACTTGTATCCATATTGTTCGTAATGTTATTTCAATCATTTTATGACCTTTATACTTCTACAAGAAAACAATATGAAAAGTCAAGCTTTAACGCTGCAAGCTTGCACAATCTAAGAAGATGGAATTTTACTATCTTTAATATGAGAAACATCACAGTTATGGCAGATTGGAATAACTTTTTTTTTTGGCTTTTTCCAGTCAAAAATAGTAATGCGGATAAAGTGTAATTCCTGAAAATTTATAATATCAAGGACTTTAATAATATAAATTTTACACTAAGGGGCTTTTCTGCTCTTAAGAAAAAACTGTTGGTTATCGTTGGTTAACCTTAATTTTATCAAAAGGCAATGCCATGACAATCAATTGATTAGAAGTTACAATAATTAGATATTTTTTTATTAGCCTAAAGCTTGAACATGTCAAAAACTAATAATATTTCTACAATATACTTTTTGCCAACCTTGCTTTCAGCTGGTTCAATCCCACCTCCACTCCTTAACATTTGACTCCTACCAAACCCAAAGACAAAATCAAAATACTAATAAGAGTAAAAGAAAAATGGTTATTACCAATATTGGTACCAAACTCTTCAATCTCAACCCTGATTTTCTCAGTAATCTTAAAACATTCAAACGCAGAATATACATATCTAAGAACCAATTTGCAAAATTTCACAAAGCAATGTTCAATTCTTTCATCCTAGTAAGTCAAAAAATACGCAAAATCCTAAATATGAAAAATACGTAACAAACAAAAAGCATAAAACCAAAAATCCGATAGAAGAATTAAAGCAAAAGCAGAAAGTAAGAAGAAAAAGAAGAGACAAACATATCATATATACTGAATTACTGGTGATGAATTCTTCCAACATCTTTCTCCAAAATACCTAAAAATAACACAAATACTCTCACTCGTTAGAAAAAGTTCTGAAAAAACCACATAAAATTGAATCTTGAACTAATTGAAAAAGAAACTAATTTTTTGAACTTGAAACAGAACCTCTTGCCAATCCAGAATAGGAGAAACTTGGAAGCTATAGAACCAAAAAATTAGATCTATGAGAGAAATGATTCAAAAGGGCTTTAACAGTTTGAAGAGACTCTAAGAACTGCCGTGAAAGTTTTGAAAAGGAATGAAAAAAAGAATTGATCAATGGGAATTAATAAGAGAAGGCAAGCTGAAAAGGTTACAATATATTACTAATAAAGAGTACGATAAAATTCACACATTACTTGAAAAGGCTACACGACATACTTAACATATCCAAAGGTTGGGAGTAGTTATCAGAAGATGAAAAGCTCTTCCATTTAAGTAGTAAGCTAACATTAAGTAGCTCAAATTAATCATTAATGGGTGGCAATTTTAATTTTAGATAGAGGGTAAATTAGTTGTTTATCTTTTGAAGGATATTTTAGTAGATCAACTTTACACTAAAGAGCTTCTCGCTTTTAATATAGTATGATGTTTGAGTTTGACCCACATCACGTGTTTGTTTTGAATTAAAGTCTGGCTCTCAAAAATTTCTCTATTATATAAAAAGAAATCATAAAACGAATATTACTTGGTTAAGTGCTACATAAAGTGACATGACTTATCTATATTATTATAAAAGCATGAATATAATGTCAGTTTATCAAAATATCCTTAGGATATTAATTGACAAATAATACCGTAACGACTCGACTGATCGTTTTGAGCTCTAGCACATCGTTCGGCGGTTTGAGGCTTTGAGTAGCTTCACTTCAGGTATTATGACTTGTACGCAAAGTTTGACGTCATTCCAGAATGTTTTGATATGATTCTGACGGGTTCATCAAAGTTTAAAAGTTTGAAAGTTTAAACAAAGGTTTCCATCGTTGATTCATAGTTGTAATGATGTTTGATGTGATTTGAGGCCTCGAGCAGGCCCGTGTTATGTTATGGGATATGTTGGTAAGTACGAACGGGGTCCTGGGTGCCTCAGGTGTGTTTCGGACAAGTCGTGCTTCACATTGGAGCTTTGTTGTATTGCTGAAGGGCCTGAATACTGGTGCAATTGCACTTGCAGAAAAAGGGCCGCAGATGCGACGCCGCAGAACTGGCCAGGCAAGCGCGGAAGAGGATTTTGGTCATGCAGTGCTGGGACCGTAGATGCAGCGAGTTTCTGCAGAAGTGGAACCGCGCACGCGGATGAGGCGTTGCAGAAGCGTGGGTCTAGACGCGCTGGAGGGGCCGCAGATATGGTTGGCGACCTTGGCTGGGTTCTTGTAAGTGTGAGATTGAAGCCGCAAAAGCGACCTTTGGACCGTAGAAGCGGGATTTTTTGGGCAGTGTGGTTTTTAAAAAAAATGGGGGTTTGGCCCATTTTCACTTCATTCTTCCATGGGAGCTGACTTTTGGGCGAGTTTTTGGAGTGCCATTTCCATCATCAATCTTGAGGTAAGTGATTTTTACACATTGTGAGCTAAATACATGGCTTATGTATGGATTTAAGCATGGAAATTAATAAAAATTTAGAATTTTGGTAGAAAACCTAGAATTTGATACTTTTGGATTTTTACCACGAAATTAGATATGGAATTGGGAATAAATTATATATTTGAGTTCGTAGTGTTATAGGTAAAGTTTATCTTCGAATATTTTCGAATTTCGGGCACACGGGCCCGATGGTTGACTTTAGTGACTTCTGGACGGAGTTGAAAATTGTTATAAATTGATTGATTATAGGTAATAGAGTATATATCTATGGATTTGCATATTGTTTGACTAGTTTTGGAGCGACGAGCATCGGTTTGAGGTGTTTCAGTAGCGTTGGAGCCGGTTATGAAACTTCAAAGCGAGGTAAGTCTCCTGTCTAACTCTGTGATGGAAAAACTACCCCTAGGTGTTGTATTTGATTTGTGCTACTTGTTGCGGGGACTACGTACGTACGAGGTGACGATAGTCCGTACGTAGCTAGATTCATGTTGTGTCCGGGTAGATTTAGGTTCCCGCCATGCTATAACTATACTATTTGAGTTGTTCCTTGCCTATTAAATTCCTTTATTTTATGTTACGACTTGAGACTAGACTTGCGTAGAGTGATAATTGACTTGCATAGAGATTTTTCGGGATTCATGATTAGCCGTGGAATAGTTGTACTCCTCTTACAAATTTCTCCCGTGCTATACGTTTTCCTCGAAAGGTTTTTCTTAAAATTTATATCTCACACGTTTATTCGTGAGTGGGGTCAAGGACCCGTTAAATCTTCTTATTCTAGTGGAATCAGGCCGTTTGCCTCAGCAGGATTATGTACCACACTCTCATGGGAGCGGGCCGTCCATCTCGACAGTATAGTGGATGCAACTAAGGTTCATGCCGTTCGACCCTCGGCAGTGCACACATTATGATGGGATCGGGTTGTACGCCTCAGCATTTCTATAAAATACTCTTACAGAATCGTTCGTAATATGTGACAAGAAGCCTGTGTACCTGCGAGTTTTCCTGATTTGAATTTGTGACGACCTATCTGGTGAGGTCCATTATATTTATGTGCTCCGGTTAAGGAGGTAACTGCTAATTGAGAGCTTGAGTTTGTTGTCGAGAGGAGGATTGTGCCACGTATTTATACTTGTTTATTTCGTTTACTTACTCTGCCTCACATCTGTTTACTTCTTACTGTACATGATTTATTGGACCACTAGTAAGTGTTGATGTCGACTCCTCGTCACTACTTCTCCGAGGTTAGGCTAGATACTTACTGGCTCGCATTGATTTACGTACTCATGCTGCACTTGCTGCACTTATTGTGCAGGTACATATATGTCTAGTTGTCTTTTGGGCGCGAAAGGCGCGACCATCGCGGGGACTTTACTGTGACCTGCATTCCATGTTACGATTCGCAGCATGCAGAGTCTCCATCGGAGTTATTTATGTTCTCTTGTCTAATTTGTATTCTAGACAGATGTTGTATTTTATTATATTTCCTAGTTGATGCTCATGCACTTGCGACACCGGGTTTTGGGGGTTCCTACTGGTCGTTCATTATTGTAGTTCACGTAAAAATTATTGTTTTGCCCTATAAATTCTATTTCATACTATTTAATTAATGGAAATAATGATTTCCAAAGTAATAAAATGAGTAATTATGTTGATCTATCACCGTTGGCTTGTCTGACGGTGGCGTTAGGCTCCATTACGAACTATAGTGGATTTTGGGTTGTGACAGCTTGGTATCAGAGCGTTAGGTTCACTTAGGTCTTCATGAGTCATGATCAAGTCTTGTAGAGTCTTGCGGATCGGTACAGAGACGTCTGTACTTATCTTCGAGAGGCTACAGGACTGTTAGGAGCTCTTCCCTTCTTTATTTCCTCATCGTGGGATTTTATTCCTTGAGGCTTATGCCTTTATTTCCTTCCTACTCAATGTCATGCGACGTGGAGCGCTTGTTGTCAACTAGGCATAGAGGAGTTGTAGTGGTACTGTAGACGTGGTGCAGGATATTTTCCCCTACATATTCGGGTAGGCTACTATCGTCGCCTTGCGGAAGGATGTTCTATCATTTCAGTTCAGTAGCTATATTTCCGATGGTTTTGAGGCTATGCACATGTTGCTATGATGTTCATGCGTTGTTATCGCACAATATTGATGTAATGGTGGGGTGCTCGTTTTTGTGCCGAGGTAATGAATGACCCAAAAGGAGGATTTCTCCGTTCATGGTTTAGAGGTTCAGCATCTAATTCCAGGGGAGGAAGGGCTATCAGACTATGGATGTTCAGATTTTGGTTGATAGAGTAACGAGACTTGATATTTTCGAGCGTGGTGGAATTTTCATTTGTGATGCGGTGTCGTCATCCTTGTTTGAATGTATTAAGGTTGTCCGGTGTTATGGTCTTCTTCAATTTGCCTTCGAGGCAGGGTGTTTTGAAATGGTGCCTGAAAAGCGGTTGTCAGAGATGGCGGTGTGTAGTGGTTTCAGGAATCGAATTGGTATTTCTAATGTTGATGGCTCGGGAAAGATGATCTTCGAGGAGTCTTTCAGTTGGAAATAATTTATTAGTTCAAGTGCTAAAGAGATGGATTTTGATTTGATGCAACATTTGGGTAACGAAGAATGAGGAAGGACATGTGGGAGGTGTCTTGCGGTGGTTGAATTACTAGCAGGTCAAAGTATGAAGAGGAGAGGTTGAGGAGTTGCTTGAAGGAGGTGGTTTAACCGAAGAGAGAGTGGTCGAGCAGAGGTCGAGCTAAGTAGCATATGGATTCTCTGGCAGGAAAGCCACTTGTCTTGAGAAAGTTTAGGGTGATTTGGGAATCATGACAGAAGGTGATTTGGTCTATGGATTTGATTTGGGATGGTGGCTACTGTATCGAGAAAGATTGAATATGGCAAATAGGAGTTGCTTGAGATGAAGAGGGGTGTGAAAACTTGATTATCGATTTGGATGCAACGTGGCTTCGAGTTTGGAACGTCTCATCGGACTTTCAGTTAATGTCAATGGGAAATGAACAAACTTGTGCAGCTGGTGGGTGAGCATGGGCTCAGGAGGCTCTACTGAATACGTGGTAGTTGCACCCAGTGCAGCGTCGTTGGAAGATATCGGCATGAAATTCCACAGGTAGGTTATCTCCTGTGAGCAGGTTAGTGGTTGCGTGATGTTGATGAAGCTTCTACGAAGAATTCTACGCTACTCGGTAAGAGGTCAAATATGTGATTGTGGCTGATGATTCAGAATGTTCATGAAATGTTTAAAAAAAAAGATTTTGAGAAACT
The DNA here is from genome assembly GCA_002018475.1 of Nicotiana obtusifolia. Lineage (NCBI taxonomy): Eukaryota > Viridiplantae > Streptophyta > Magnoliopsida > Solanales > Solanaceae > Nicotiana > Nicotiana obtusifolia. The sequence continues at coordinate 37,041 of MCJB01029560.1, read as the reverse complement.
TGGCAGGTTAAAGGTGCGAGATCATGGTAATTGAGAAGGAGGAATCTTTGTGGGTTCTAGGTTTATGTGATGGTAGCTTAAAGCTAGTGGGGGAGCTCATCGTCTACGATTGGGTCGCGTGGTTGTCTACTTGTGCGGTTTGTGGTTATCGGTGCATTGGTGGAATATTTATGACTAAGAAAAGAAAACATCAGGGTTAATTCAAGAAAATAACTTGATGAATGTGTGCTATATTTGGCCTTATCGATTCATGTGCAGGTTTTGGAAAGACTCAGAGTTTATGCTTCTTGTGGATGTGATGCACAAGGAAAAAAATTCATCCGGTTGCTTCTTTGGGAGTGTTCATGTACTAACATAACGTAAGGTTTGATTATATTTGGGACTAGATCAGAGTAGGTGACTCTCAACAATGGTTCTAGTGGGTTCAAGAATTAAATTGTAGTGCCTAAGGATTTCGGATCTGTTGTGTGGTTAAGGATCGAGTTTTGCAGTGGATTATGACAGAGACTTGGAGTGTTCTATGTTATCATCGGGTCTGTGGTGCAGTATTAGAGAAATGGGAAAAAACAACTTCGGATTCGTAGAGGATCTTTTAGAAAGGGTGTACCAGTTGGAAATGTTAAGGTATGAGATGGTTCATGGGTATTGAGACGATGTGGTCTAGACCACGAATTGAGGTTTTTATTTTCTGCGGTCGTGGGAATTCAGTTGCATGTTGCATGCGGGCCCTAGGTTTGACTTTAGTGACTTTTGAGCGGAGTTGAAAAACTTTATGAATTGATTAATTATGGGTAATAGAGTATATATTTATGTATTTGCATATTGTTTGACTAGTTTTGGAGCGACGAGCATCGATTTGAGGTGTTTGAGAGGCGTTGGAGCTGGTTTGAAACATCGGAGCGAGGTAAGTGTTATGTCTAACTCTGTGATGGGGAAACTACCCCTAGGTGATGTATTTGATTTGTGCTACTTGTTGCGGGGCTACATACGCACGAGGTTACGAGAGTCCGTACGTAGCTAGATTCATGTAATGTCCGGATAGACTCGGGCTCCTGTCATTCTATAACTGTACTATTTGAGTTGTTCCTTGCCTATTAAATTTCTTTATTTTATGTTACAACTTGAGACTAGACTTGCATAGAGTGATAATTTGACTTGAGTAGAGATTTGTCGGGCTTCATGATTAACCGTGGAATAATTGTACTCCTCTTACAAATTTCTCCTGTGCTATACCTTTTCCTCGAAAGGTTGTCCTTAAAATTTATATCTCACACGTTTATTCGTGAGTGGGGTCAAGGACCCGTTAATGCTTCTCATTCTAATGAGATCGGGCCGTTCGCCTCGACAGGATTATGTACCACACTCTCATGGGAGTGGGCCGTTTGCTTCGACAGTATAACAGATGCATCTATGGTTCGTGCAGTTCGACCCTCGGCAGTGCACACAGTATGATGGGATCGTGTCGTACGCCTCGGCATTTCTATAAAATACTCTTAAGGAATCATGCGTAATATTTGACAAAAAGCCAGAGTGCTTGCAAGTTTTCCTGATTTGAATTTGTGACGACCTATCTTGTGAGGTCCATTATATTTATATGCTTCGGTTGAGGAGGTAACTGCTAATTGAGAGCTTGAGTTTATTGTCGAGAGGAGGTATTTATACTTGTTTATGTCGTTTACTTACTCTGCCTCACATATGTTTACTTCTTACTGTACATGATTTATTGAACCACTAGTAAGTATCGATGTCGACCCCTCGTCACTACTTCTCCGGGGTTAGGCTAGATACGTACTGGGTAACGTTGATTTACGTACTCATGCTGCACTTGCTACACTTATTGTGCAGGTACATATATGTCTGGTGGTCTTTTGGGCGCAAAAGGCGCGGCCATTGCGGGGACTTTACTGTGAGCTGCATTCCATGTTACGATCCATAGCATGCAGAGTCTCCATCAGAGTTATTTATATTCTCCTGTCTAATTGCTATTCCAGACAGATATTATATTTTATTATATTTTCTAGTTGATGCTCATGCACTTGTGACACCAGATTTTGGGGGTTCCTACTGGTCGTTCATTATTGTAGTTCACGTAAATATTATCATTTTTCCATGTAAATTCTATTTCATACTATTTAATTAATAAAAATTATGATTTCAAAAGTAATAAAATGAGTAATTAAGTTAATCAATCATCATTTACTTGCCTCTAACTCTACCACGACCTATAGTGGATTTTGGGTCAACAAATACCATGTAGGGTAAAACTAATATTTTAAACTATGCTTATTACCACAATTTCATGGACTTCTATTATCAATCAAATTCTAGTTTCTCGGCTGTTTGAGATACTACATGTATACCGACCTCTGCACCCTTTACAAAACATATTAGGATTTGTTCAAAAATTCACAAGAATAAAACATAACTAACATTACGATACAGTATTTTACAAGATGAGAGAAATAGAAAAGAATCTTTTTCTTCTAAAGATTAAAACATGACACGTATTATGATGCTCTTGGAATTTTTATTTTTAGCTTAATTGTTCCTCTAAAATTAAGTTGATTCTTTAATTAGCTTAATTATATTCTTATGCAAAATATTATTATGAATATTGGAACTAAAAATTTTGGTATTACTTTTAATTTTTGCCAATGCCAAGAAGGTTGTTTGTTGTTTATTACACAGTAAATTTCCTCAAGAAGAGTGCCAAAAACTTTAAGTTTGTTCCATATAATATGTCAGTTTAAACATGAATTCAATTTAGTCACGCTTTCTCTAAATTTGATGAAGTACCTTCTCCTGTTGAATAATAAAATTCTCACGATCCAAAACCCACTATAGGTTGTGATGGCGCCCAACGTCGCTGTTAGGTAAGCCAACGGTGAACTAACAACTTAATTATTCATTTTTATTATTTTTGGAATCGTGAATCTTGTTAGGTGGAAATGTAAATGCGTTAAAGTCGCAGATAAATGCAATTTAAATATTATACAAGTAAAAGAGTATCGAGGTTAAGCAAACCAAAAACGAATTATAGAACATCCTAAAACCTGGTGCCACAAGTGCATGAGCATTTACTAAGGAGTACAATGATAATACAACATCTGTCCAGAATGTAAATAAGACAGGATAAAATAAATAGTACGATGAAGACTCCGTGGGCTGCGATACGTAACCTGGAATGCAGCTCAGATAAAGTCTCCTCAGCAGCTGCGCCTACGCGCCAAGATGACCACCAATTGAACCTGTTAAATCCTGCACATTTAGTGCAGAAGTGTAGCATGAGTATGTAAATCAACGCGTACCCAGCATTCATCAAGCCTAATCTTGGAGAAGTAGTGATGAGGGGTCGACATCGACACTTACTAGAGGATCAATAAAGCAATATGATAAATCATAAGCAGATATGAAGCACAAAAGCAATAATGGGGTAAAACTGTATGTTACATAATCTTCAAAAATTTCCTTTAAAGATATAAATTTCACAATCTCGTGTTCTATCTCAATAGCTCAGATATATTAAGTGCTAGAAACCAACGGATAATAAACACCGTAATAAATGCCAGACATCAGTGGGAGGAAAATCTCGTGAATATTCGGGCTGCTAGGGATATAACGCACAATCATGCGGAGGTCGTATGGCCCAACCAGAATAATGTGTACACTGCCAAGGCATTCGGCCCGCTCCACAAGAAAGGAAGGAAATCATCGAAATATGAGACACGTACTTATAATGCAGTATATGAGCATGAAGTGAAGATAACCTTTACCATTCCTCAAATAACTTGCCAACAGCTCAAGATGATAAGGCTCGGCCTATACATATACATATACATACATATATATGTATATATATATATATGTGTATATATATATATATATATATACATATATATATATATATATATAAAATTCTAAATCAATTTCAACTATAAATTCAATTAATTAAGCCAGCAGAATGAGTTCAAATAATTCAAATATTACATGATAAACTTTTAAGTCTACCCGGACATAAAGATGCTTTAGCTACGTACGGACTCTCGTCACCTCGTGCGTACATAGCACCCACAACTAGCATAACAACTACATCGCCTAGGGGTGGTTTCCTTCTCACAAAGATAGACAAGAGACTTATCTCGCTCCGAAGTTCCATAACCGGCTCCAACGCCTCTCTAACATCCCAAAGCAAAAGCCCATCAATACGAACTAGTCAAACAATCATGAAAACCAATAAAAATATACTCCAACATTATACTTAATTAATTTATAACAATTCTCAACTCCGCTCGAAAAGTCAATAAAGTCAACTCTCGGGCCAGCGTGTCCGGATTTTGAAATTTTTTGAAGATAACCTTTACCCATAACATTACTAATTCAAATATATAATTTATTCTAAATTCCACGTCCGATTTCGTGGTCAAAATCCAAAATACTAAATTTTGATTTTCTACCAAAATCTCAAATTTCTACTAATTTTCATGTTTATATCCATATATAAACCATGTATTTAACTCACAATGTGTAGGAATTTCTTACTCCAAGATTGATGATGAAAATGGCTCCTCCAAATCGCCCCAAAAATCATCCAAGCAAGAGAGGAATGAGGGAAATGAGCAAAAATTCCGATTTAAAACAAGTCTGCCCAGGTCCTTCTTCTTCGTGATTGCGGAAAATGCTTCGTGATCGCGAAGCACAGATTCAAGCTGCCAAAAATTAACCCATCGTGTATGCAAAAAATCAAGCGCGAACGCGATGCACATGGATTCAACTCTTCGCGATCGCACCCCTCTTCACGCGATCGTGATGAACAAACGCATAGCATCATGCCACCCTTCCTTCTTTCTTCGCGAAAGCAGTATCACCCTCGTGTCCTGGCGTAGTACAACTGACCACAGCACTGCGATCGCAGGCCTAATCTCGTGACCACATATACATTTTCACTAGTCGCCCCAAACAACTCTTCGCGATCGCATACAAGGAAACCAACAACAGTCATGGTAGCAACTTCAGCAAATCTCCTATGTCGAATTTCAATCCGTTAACCATCCGAAATCCACCCGAGGCCCCTGGGTCCTCAACTAAACGTACCAACAAGTCCTAACATATCATACGAACTCGCTCGAAGCGTCAAATCACATCAAATAACACTAAAACCACGAATCAACGATCGAAACTTTTCTTTAAACTTTCAAACTTATAAACTTCGACGAACGCGTCTGATTCATACTTAAACATTCCGGAATGATGCCAAACTTTACGTACAAGTTATAAATCACGATACAAACCTGTTCCAAGGCTTGGAACCTCAAATGGACATCGATAACGCCAAATTCCACTTCAAACCAAACTTAAGGAATTCTTAAACTTTCAAAATGCCAACTTTCCATAACAAGCAACGAAATGCTCCCAGGCGACCCGATACTCAACCCGAACATATGCCTAAGTCCGAAATCATCATACGAACCTATTGGAACCTTAAAATACCGATTCCGAGGTCGTTTTCTCAAAAGTCCAGCCTCAGTCAAATCTTCCAATTTAAAGTTTCCGAATTTGAAATTTTCCATCTGAATCAACTCCGAACTTCCCGAAATTCAATTCGATTACGCGTGCAAGTCATAATACATTAAGTGAAATGACTCAAGACCTCAAACCGCCGAACGACGCGCTAGAGCTCAAAACAACCGGTCGGGTCATTACATTCTCCCCCACTTAAATATATGTTCGTCCTTGAACGTGCCAAGAACCGTTTTGGAGCTGTCCAAAATCACTGTTTAACGCCTCGTGCACCTACCCGTGGCACCACAACCCATGTGAGCATATTAGCTTGAGCTAGACAGAAAATCCACCCTATAGCCTTAGCTAACAAGCCTTAGAACCAAATCCAACATTCGAAATTCTCCGCGAGATCCGATTCTAGCATACGAACACCACATCAATCAGTACACACTGTTCCAAAACATGATCATGCACCTATGTTGAAATCATACCATGCACCATATAAGTCGTCTGCCCATTATAACATCCTCCGACCATAATAGCTGAAATTTCATGAATCTGATGCCCGTAATACACCTCATAACACATATAAGTCTTGTCCTAACTCTCGCAATACCGCCACGACGAAAGAGATGTGTAAAAACTCATAACCACCTGCCAAATCAATAGATCATGGAGTCCCTCCACCTGACAAGGACCATTATCTCATTCCAAACTGAATAACGACATTTCCCTTTATTATACCCTACATAAATTTGATCGTGCTGATCTCAGGTCCAATAACTGCGTCTCACCCATTACAAGCTGCTCGGGCAATACGCCACCTCAAACACCATATAAATATCATACGACACCATCAAAGAGACAACAAGCTACAACTCGAATATGACATGTAAGGAAGAACGAACTCTAGCAAAGAACTACCTAGCCCGCGTAACGAATAAAATAGCCAACAGATGCTATGTACCTTTCTTGGAGACGAGAAACAAGACACAAAAAGAAAATAAGTATAGGGAACCGTACTCAACATCTCACTATTGTGGCGTGAAACCCGATCCAAACATGACACTTTTGCGGCGCACAACTCAATCCACACAACATGCCCGTGACGGCGTGCCACCCGATCCAAACAATATACCCATGACGGCATGCCACCCGATCCAAAATAACATATCCGTGGCGACGTGCCACCCGATCCACACATAACAATCAATAATGAAACACATATCAAGCCGTAATGCTTTTGCTTACGAAACGCCGAAATATCGACCACAAGCACGCCAAATGCATAATACAACCCTATAGAGACGGATAACGCCATACGCTGCAAAACTTAAGTACGACTAAGGTGTAATGAATAACCTGCATCTCGAGAGACATCTTGCTCATATAACACCACAAGCTACACGCGATCATCACACATGTGCGAATAATCAAGTAGTCTCACAAACCACCCGGCACAATAGAGTATTACATGGAATATCTGACAATGGGAATAATATCCAATGCCCGAAGATTCCTCCACAAATAGTGCTATGCTGAATGAACACACCCGACCTGATGTAGAGCATACAATTCACATTAGTTCCACCAACGGACCTTAAACTGATTCTGATCATACCATACTGGGCCAACCACCCTTCAAGGATCCATAATGGCCCTATTAATGACACACACGAGCAGCCGTCCAATACGGAATGAACTCCTACAGTCCACAACCAAAGGAATAGAGCGCCTCCTAGACATGAACTCTCACGTTAGCGATAGCACCAAAATCTCCATACTTGGTTTCAATCTACAACAATCAAGTGACTAACATGTCACACTTAGAAAATCTTCTCGTGGGATACGCTCCCACGACCTTCCGCTCCAGGTAGCAAAGTCTGCACCCCCATACCACCAACCGTAATAATTTGGTAAAGCAATCAAGAATCCGCAAATCAATACACAATGCCTCATGCGACACCAAGATAATGCCAGCTTACTCTGAACATCTGATTTCCTTCCTACCCATCTGAGCTTGTGACACTCTTATCAACACCGAGCCGCAACTGTGATCCTCAACTTCCAATTCCCATGCCGCTCACTGCACCTATCATGCCGCTACACAAGAGTTCAAGAATTCATCATAACCCCTGAACTACTAGTAGAATAAACACTTCATTGGCTAGAAACCTTTCACTTAACTCATTTCAGAAGAACCATTGCAACACGCAACTGAATTCCCATAACCGCAGAAAATGCAAACCTCAAGTTTTGGTCTATACTGCCATAACTCTTCCGGAATCCGCTTACGCATAACAAGGCCATAAGAATCGAATACCTCCCAAATCCAGCAAATTATGGTGGCTGTCATGCCCGCACGTAAGACCACAAACCACCTGTATGACTTAACACACCGAAGGAACTGATCCTTGCCACAATTATGCTGATTCCAACCATTACTCACTGACCCAACTTCTTCCGATTTACTCTTGACTTGCCTTCGAAATAACAATAGCTCCCTTCAAATACATAACATGGCTGACACAACACTCATCCCGTGTGACCCCAAATCACGAGATCACGTCGTCTCAACACCCATAAGTCATTTTATACCCTATTCATGCACTCAATAATATCTGTAACTGATACATTGCGGTGATTAGATCTTTTGTGAATCTGAAGTTGTTTCTCCCATTCCTCTAATACTGCACTGCAGACCCGATGATAACATAGAACACTCCAAGTCCCCTTCATAACCCACTGCAAAAACTCGATCCTTAACAACGGACCCGAAATTCTTAGGCACTGCACTTAAATTCTTGAACCCGATAGAACTGTTGTTGAGAGTCACCCACTCTGAACTGGTCCTGAATATATTCAAACTCCAAAGCTCTGTTATCACATGACACTCTCAAAGAAGCAACTAGATGAATTCCTTTTCCTCTTACATCACATCCACAAGAAGCATAAACTCTGAATCTTCCCAAAAACCTGCACATGAATCGATAAGGCCAAATGTAACACACATTCATCAAGTTCTTTGCTCGAGTTCTCCCTGATGTTTTCTTTTCTTAGTCATAAATAATCCACCATGCACCAATAACCAAAAACCGCACAAGTAAACAACCACGCGATCCAATCGTAGACGGTGGGCTTGTCCACTTAGCTTTAAGCTACCATCACATAAATGTAGAACCCACAAAGATTCCTCCTTCTCAATTACTATAATCTTGCACAGTCAACTTGCCAAATTTCTCATAGTCTCTTGTTAAACTTTTCATGAACATTCCGAATTATCAGCCACGATCGTGTATTCGACCTTCTGCTGGATAGTAAGTAGAACTCTTCGTAGAAAATTCATCAAAATCGCACAACTGTTAACCTGTTCACAGGAGATAACCCACCTGTGGAATTCCATATCGACATCTTCCAACGATGCTACTCTGGATACAACTACCAAGAAATCAGTAAACCCTCCTGAGCCCATGCTCGTCCGTCCACCATTTGTACAATCTATTCATTCCCTATTGACATCAACTGAAAGTCAGACAATACATTCCAAACTCAAAGTCACGTCGTATCCCATAACGATAATCAAGCTCTTATACCCCTAAATACTCCAAGAAAACTTCTTTCTGTCATATTCAACCTTACACAGCACAGTAGCCACCATTCCAAATAAAATCCATAGTCCTAGTCACTGCTGCACCATGATTTCAAATCGCCCTAAGCTTTCTCAAGGCACGTGGCTATCCGACCACAGAATCTATACGCTACTCCGCCACTCTCACTTCGGTTAACCCATCTCCTTAAGCAACTTCTCGTCCTCTGTTGTTCATACTTGACCTGCTAGCAATTCAATCATCGCGAGACACCTCCCACCATGTATTTCCTCATCCTTCGCTACCCAAATGCTGCCTCAAATCAAAACCCATCTCTGTAGCACCTGAACAGATAAATTACACCAACTCTAAGCCTCCTCGAAGATCATCTTTCTCGAGCCAACGGCAGTAGAAACACTGATTCGATTCTAAAACTGCTACACGCCGCCATCTCTGACAACCGCTTTTCAGGCACCATTTCACAACACCTTGCCCCGAGGGCAAATCAAAGAAAATCATAATACCGGCGAGCCTTAATACGTTCAAACAAGGACGACGACACCACATCACCAATGAGAATTCCACCACGCTTGAAAATATCAATCTCGTCACTCCATCAACCAAAGCTTGAACATTCATAGTCCGATTGACTTTCCTCCGCTGTAATTAAATACCGAACCTCTAAACCATGAACTGAGAAATCCTCTTTTCGAGTCATCACTGCCTCGACACATAAACAAGCACCCTACCATCACACCAACATAGTGCGATAACAATGCATGAACATCATAATAATCTGTGCATGGCCTTGAAACCATAGGAAATACATATACTGGGCTAAAACGATAGAACACCCTTCCGCAAGGCAACAATCATAGCCTGCCCGACTATGTAAGGAGAAACATCCTGCACCACGTCTGCAGTACCACTACAACTCCTCGATGACCAATTGATAACAAGCACTCCACGTCGCATAAGATTGAGTAGGAAAGAAATGAAGGCATAAGCTCCAATGGAATCAAACCGCACGAAGAGGAATCAAGAAAGAAAGTTCTCCTAATAGCCCTGTAGCCTCTCAAAGATAAGTACAGACATCTCAGTACCGATCTGCAAGACTCTACAAGACTTGCTCATGACTTGTGAGACCCAAGTGAACCTAGAGCTCTGATACCAAGCTCCCACGACCCAAAATCCACTATAGGTCGTGATGGCGCCCAACGTCGCTGTTAGGCAAGCCAACGGTGAACTAACAACTTAATTATTCATTTTTATTATTTTTGGAATCATAAATCTTGTTAGGTGGAGATGTAAATGCGTTAAAGTCGTAGATAAATGCAATTTAAATAATATACAAGTAAGAGAGTATCAAGGTTAAGCAAACCAAAAATGAATTCTAGAACATCCCAAAACCCGGTGTCACAAGTGCATGAGCATTTACTCAGGAGTATAATGATAATACAACATCTGCCCGGAATATAAATAAGACAAGATAAAGTAAATAGTATGATGGAGACTCTGTGGCATGCGATACTTAGCCTGCAATGCAGCTCACCAAAAAGTCTCCTCAGCAGTTGTGCCTACGCGCCAAGATAACCACCAATTGAACCTGTCAGATCCTGCATATTTAGTGCAGAAGTGTAGCATGAGTACCTAAATCAACGTGTACCTAGTAAGCATCGAGCCTAACCCCAGAGAAGCAGTGACGAGGGGTCGACATCAACGCTTACTAGAGATCCAATATAGCAATATGTTAAATCATAAGCAGATATGAAGCACAACAGCAATAATGGGGTAAAACTGTAAGTTACATAATCTTCAAAAAATTTCCTTTAGGGATATAAATTTCTCAGTCTCTTGTTCTATCTCAACAACTCAGATATATTAAGTGCCAGAACCAATGAATAATGAACACCATAATAAATTCCAGGCATTAGTGGAAGAAATATCTCGTGAATATTCGGGTTGTAGCAATTAACGCACACTTATGCCGAGGTCCTACGGCCCCATCCAAAATAATGTGTACACTGCCGAGGCATTCGGCCCACTCCACAAGAAAGGAAGGAAATCATCGAATTACGAGACATGTGCTTAAAATGCAGTACATGAGCCCAAAGTGAATATAACCTTTGTCGTTTCTCAAATAACTTGCCAATAACTCAAGGTGATAAGGTTTAGCCTAATATATATATATATATATATATATATATATATATATATATAAAGCAATTTTAATTATAAATTTAATTAATTAAGCCAGTAGACTGAGTTCAAATAATTCAAATATTACATGATAAAGTCCTAAGTCCCCCCGAACATAAACATGCTTTAACTACGTACGGACTCTCGTTACCTCGTGCATACGTAGCACCCACAACTAGTAGCACATAACAACCACATTGCCTAGGGAATTGTTTTCCCTTCACAAGGTTAGACAGGAGACTTACCTCGCTCTGAAGTTCCATAACCAACTCCAACGCCTCTCTAATACCTCAAACAAAAAGCTCATTGATCCGAACTAGTCAAACAATCATGAAAACCAATAAAAATATACTCCAACATCATATTTAATTAATTTATAACAATTCTGAACTTCGCTCAAAAAGTCAATAAAGTCAACCCTCAGGCCTCCATGCTCGAATTCGGAAAATTTTCGAAAATAACCTTTACCTATAACATTACGAACTCAAATATATAATTTATTCCAAATTTCACGTCCAATTTCGTGGTCAAAATTCAAAAATACCAAAATCTACATTTTTTACCAAAATTCCAAATTTCTACTAATTTTCATGTTTAAATCCATATATAAACCCTGTATTTAACATACAATGTATAGGAATCTCTTACTTCAAGATTGATGATGAAAATAGCTCCTCAAATCGCCCCAAAAATCACCCAAGCAAGAGAGGAATGAGTGAAATGAGCAAAAATCCCGACTTAAAGCAAGTCTGCCCAGGTCCTTTTTCTTCGCGATCGCAGAAAATGCTTAGTGATCGCGAAGCACAAATTCAAGCTGCCAAAAATTAACCCACGCGTATGCAAAAAACCAAGCAACAACACGATGCACAGGGATTCAACTCTTTGCGATCGCACCCTCCTCACGCGATCACGATGAACAAACTCGTAACATCAGGCCACCCCTCCTTCCTTCTTCGCGAATGCGGTACCACCCTTGCGTCCGCGTAGTACAACTGATCACAGCACTGTGATCGCATGCTTAATCTCGCGACTGCATCGAACATTTTCACTAGTCGTCCCAAACAACTCTTCGCGATCGCGGACTTCCACTTGCGATTGCGTACAAGGAAACCAGCAACAGTCATGACTGGAACTTTAGTAAATCCCCCAAGTCGAATTTCAATCCGTTAACCATCCGAAATTCACCCGAGGCCCCCGGGACCTCAACCAAACGTACCAACAAGTCCTAAAACAACATATGAACTCGCTCGAAGCTTCAAATCAAATCAAATAACACTAAAACCACGAATCGATGATCGAAGCCTTTCTTTAAACTTTCAAACTTATAAACGTCGACAAACGCATCCGATTCATACTTAAATATTCCGGAATGACGCCAAACTTTACGTACAAGTTGTAAACCACGATACAAACCTAGTCCAAGGATTGAAACCTCAAACGGATATCGATAATGCCAAAGTCCACTTCAAACCAAACTTAAGGAATTCTTAAAGTTTTAAAATGCCAACTGTCCACACTAACCGTCGAAATGCTTCTGGACGACCCGATACTCAACCCGAACATACGCCCAAGTCTGAAATCATGATACAGACCTATTGGAACCTTCAAATCCCGGTTTCGAGGTCGTTTCCAACTTAAAGCTTTCGAATTTAGCATTTTTTCATCCGAATCAACTCCGAACTTTTCGAAATTCAATTCCGACTACGTGTACAAGTCATAATACATGGAGTGAAACGACTCAAGGCCTCAAACCGCCAAATGATGCACTAGAGCTCAAAATGACCGGTCGGGTCGTTACAAAAATGCTTGCAAGCTATATTACATAATATTTTTGTCTTTTTTTCTTTTGTTGATATCGATGTGGATTATGTCCTTGGACAACTGATTTGGATGGTGCTTACATCATTGATATAAATTAAATTGTGTGATATGTATATGTTGCTTTGACTTCTTCCACCATCATATGGAAATTTGCAGCGTCTATATGGTAGATGTTTTCCAACATTTATAATTATAATTTTTTGCACTCTAAGTGCTCTCATGTTTTGGTTTAAATTACTTTCAGGTGTACATAGTTACTTGGTATAATTTTTATTAGCACATTTATACGCACTCCAAGATTCAAGTAGGATAATAACATATAGATATACGGGAATCCATATTATTTTTTTTCCTGCAAAATTTTCGAAAGTTTTATGAACATAATACTATTGGTGAATCTTAAAATTTATCTCCACAATACATCAAATATTTATAACTTTCAATGAGTAGTACACAAAAGTTATGGAGATAAAATTGATCGGCTATTAGAGATAGAGCCGGTCTATTAAATTTTGTGAGTCCAACTTTTAACGTTCTTAATATGAAACGTGATATTTTTTTTATTATGTGTTCAAATCTACTATGTGTGCAATATTAATAAATTTCTTAGAGTAAATTCGTGTCGTAATGCTACATCCACCCCTTATTGGAGATTTTTATTTAAATTTTGCGGGGTGGCCTTACTGCCATTCCTCGCTAGAATAAAGTAAGAATTTCTTCGTTCATTTTTGAGTAATGTGCTTCTTTTATGCGCTAGCAAATATTTGAAGAATACGAGGAAGAAAAACTATACCCTAAACACTTCACATTTATTTGACCTCGCATATAACTCTTTGATATTTAGCACATGCTTAGCACCACCATTATTTTTTATATATCATATTGAATTTTTTAAAGAAAAAAAGAATTTGGAATGTAACATAAATTATCACGATATTTATTAGATGCGACATTCCTAACTAATATTGTTATCAAGTTGATATCTTCTTACTAATTTTAATATAACTTCAAATATATCTAATCAAAACAAATACACTAACAATAATGGAACTCTCACTAGTTTTGTGCTTTAATTTATACTTATAAATATTAATATAATTTTAAAAATATTATTTAATTAAAACAATTAAAACTAACAAGATTTAGAACTCGCAATACCAATATGCTCTGGTTTTAACTTATAAGTTGAATAACTATTTTTGAATGATATATTGTGCTAAAAGTTTTTTATTTTTTATATATAAATTTAATTATAAGTGTAGGGATTACACGTGCAAAGCATGTGACATAGAGACTAGTGCCATAAAAAAGACAAATTGATTAATGAATCAAATTTGGTTGGTTAGGGTTATACACACATTTTCTTTCATCTATAACTTTAATATAAATTGTAAACAATGAATCAACAGAAAGTATTACACGAATCATGGTTTTTGCCTCTAGGTTTAAAAGTATTCTAGTAAGAGCTTACAATTTGATAAAATTATAGCCCGCAGATAATTGCAAGTACATAACTTTTTTTTTTCTCCAAATGTCTTTGTTTTAATATCAAAAGAGTAAAATGCCTTAATTTAAATCTCTAACAATAAATAATAAAAATATTTTATTTTTAAATAAATATAAAATAAAAAGTAAACATATACATATTTATTTTCATAATTTGACGCTTAAAAGTATAATTATTTTTGAAAAAGTTGATCACATACAAACTACTTTTAAGGAAAAATACATAAGATGCACCATGTACTTGTCCGAAAAAATAAGTTTCCCACTTAATCTTTACGGGCTTCTCATTACCTCTCTATACTTGTCCAATGTGAATTTAATACCTACTCAAAAGCTGGTGTGGCAAACATATAAAATAAAAATAAAAAAGTGCGTATTATTAAAATTAAATTTAAAAAATTATTTCTTTTGCAAGAATAGACTTTCTTGGACCCCCTGTCGCCCCTCCTTTCTTCTCCATCACTCACTCTATTCTTCTCCAATTTCACATCCACCTCTCCTAAGAACCAATATTCCTGTCATTCCTTTTTCTTTCATCTTCACACCCCTACCCTTTTTTCTTCATCATTAGTTCTTTTAATTTTTGTTGTATGTTAAATTGATTTCTAAAATACAAATTTTCGTCAAGCCAGTTAATATCCTCCATTGAAAAGCACCCAAGTTTTAAAGTTGAACTGGTAAATTTAAGATTAGGCCTAAGATTCTATGTTTGGATGGCTGGGTTCATGAATTGATGAGTGATTTTCTTTGAATTTTAGCTGGAACCAATTTGAGGGCCATAAATTTTAGTTGTAATGGGGGTTTGGTAATGGGTATTGAAGAAAAAGAAAAAAATGTGTAAATGAAAAGAAAGAAGAAAAATAGTAAAAAAATATAAATTTATTATATTTCTAACTTGTTGTTAATGTGGTGCTAATGTGGCACGCGGATGTTGAGCACCTCATATCATGAAAGTAGTACAATGCTTCACATGGTGGTATTAAATTCACTTTGGACAAGTATAGGGAGGTAATGAGACGCTGGTCATGTCCACAACACACCTCAATAAGAGATATGTAATAATAATTACTCAACTAGGAGTCGGGTCGAATCCATTGGGAGTTATGATGGGAGTTAGGAGTATTTTGAAGCAAGCAAATGGTTATCTACGATTGCACTTCCACAACAAGGTTTTATTTTCTATTTCTACTGTTACTCTAATGAATGCAAGATAAAGAAAATAGATTATAAATAAATATTTTTGAGGTTTTTCCAATTGGATTAAAGGCCTAGGGCTGTGACAATAACCTAGGTGTTTGCATAATGAGATAAAGACGTTAATGCTTGTTTTGTTGATTGGGATGTCTTATATCTCTCAACTCTACGTTACCCACTCAATACCTCTCGGTCAGAGAGTGATTTTGCCTAATTTGGCTTTCACAAGTCCAAATGGGTATCAACCAAAACAGTTGATAAGAGCTCAAGTCGGGTTATTACTCTAGTTTGAACCCTTTAATTAGGTTAATCAATCTCTCAATTAACCCAATTCCTTGTTAGCTAAGTTAGCCTAGACTAGGTCCCTCTTTCTCAAGTAAACACTAAGTCAAATAGGCATGAATCAATGTTTGCAACCATTAATTCTAAAACTGAAGCATGAACTAAGCTAAATAATCAACACTCAACCATAATCAAGTACTAAATTAGATACCCATAAGGTTTACACACTAGGGTTGGGTTACAACCCTAGTAAAAGTCTAGCTACTCATAATAAAAATTGAAGAAAATAGAGAAAAAAAGCTAATAAACTCGTAATGGAAGATTAAAATGATGAAATCTAATGTTGAAACATCAAAACAATGTAAAACTTCCTAAAATAGTAAAGAAAAACGGGTAGAACAGTTTCAGATGTTCAAACTTGACCTAATTTTATGAAACTCGTCTATTTATACAGGGCTAAAAATTACGGACAAAAATGCCCCTCGGGAGGTTCTGTGGCCGCACAATTCCATGTGTGGTCCGCAAATTTCTTCATTTGGCAGGCAGTGGAGTTCTACGGCCGTACATTTCTAAACTGCAGTCGCGAGGCAATCTTCTGCAGCCGCACATTTCTGGACTGCGGCCGCGAGGCAATCTTCTACGTTCGCACAATTCTTGTGTGGTCCGCAATTCACAAAGGCTCCTAGACTTGGTCTTTTTGTATACTCTCTGATCTTTGACTCTTATCCAGTTTTGCGGCCACACAATTCATGTGCGGTCCACACATTACTGAAAGTTTTGTTAGATTTTTCTTCTTGGTTTGTGGCTGCAGATGGAATTCTGCGGTCCGCAATTTCTTCTGCGGACCGCACATTTGTGCTTCTGCGCCCTTTATTAATTTGTACTTTAGAACACTCTTTTTTGAGTCGGATTTTATCTCGGGAGACCAAACTTCCAGCATTCCTGCAATTTTGTATAATTTCATTAGTTTCAGGAATACAATTCAATGCTCTCGGACTAAAACAAAAGTTAAAAGGTGCTAATAAGCAGTCAAAATCCCCACTTATTAACTCCCTCAAACTTAAGTCTTTGCTTGTTCTCAAGCAAATAAATTAGTTCCCACCTCTAAAAGTTAAGGGTCATTTCAGCAAGTCAAAGGTGAGCCATCCACTCAGTTGGGACCAACAATTACCCACACTACTCATATATTATCAACAAGGCGACAAGTTAAACATTCATGCACATATAGTTCTAATGTGACATTTGAGCTTCAAGAATTGACTTTACTCATCAAGGACTCTTCCTCTATCATGTAGGTCATCGTGGACTCCAACTCTTCCTCCTCTACTTTCTATTTGCCAGGCTCACTTAAGAAATTTAGCACTCGATTCAAAGATTTATGTAGGTTCACTCATCTCCCTCAAGAGAATGTCACAAGTACGACTTCAAGTACCATAGGCTTGCCCCTCATGTAGATTGTCACTAATGTAAGCTCACTCGGCTAGAAATCAAGTAGGACTTCTTTCGGGATGTAATGAAGGCTTTTGGATTAGGGTCGGATACAGTATGGGTGAGTATTTAAACCTTTCCTTAAGCACTCCATCTTTCATTTTTCGGCTCACACTTTGCCAATTCTTAGAGGCACTTTCTTTTAATTGAGGATTAGAGAGACTTAACATTACTCTTTCTTGATCATTTCATTCTTTTTTTCTCTCTTTTTGATTTCTCCATGTTTGGGATCATTACCTCTTTTTGAATCCATTCAACCCTTTCACTTCTTCACTTTTTGTATTTTTCTTTTTGTTCTTTTCTTTTCTTGCCTTCTCTTCTCATAGAGATTATTTATTTTCTCTTTTTGTGCCTTGATACCTTCTTTAAGTTCCTCATCTCTCCCCCAAACTTACGTTTTAAGCCATTGGTTTCACGAGAGTGTTAAGGAAAGCTCGGGTGCCAAGAGAAGGTCACGACCAAACGGGTAAAGGCTTGTAGCATGGTTATCAAATGAGAAAGGCTAGGGGCTCAAAGGGGTTGACTAGGGATAATGACATTGGTTGGAAATACAAAACTCAAATGGGCCAAGGAAAGCCTACAATCGCTTCTCAAACCAAGCATAACTTAGGATTTCGCCTTGAAACACATTCGGGGAAAGTTCTAGACCCTTCGCACGGATACTTGGACTAGCAACAATTCATCTCACCCCTCACGCAACCTGATTGTTAAAGAGGATAAGGTCGAGGGCCACAACGACCACATTCAAGTTTAAAGATCACTATGGTCCAATTAAACCACTCGATGATTGCTAAAGTCAACACAAGAGTCACAAAGTCAGAGCGATTTCTTTCAAAAACCTTGTCTCTAAACATAAGCATGTAGTTAAGTGTATTAGTACCAATTGAAGCATGGTTGACTCTTCGAGCAAGACTTAATTTGGTATTTTTATTCATTACTACTATTATTATTACCTAAATACAAAAACGGACTCACTCCCTTAAGAAGGTTGTCACGCTATCCATCGTAGGGACGAGTCACCCGGTTCACACAAAAACTACCTTTGGAAAGAACCGTGGTATTAAGATTAAGGGTTATTATCTACTAAAACATAAAAAGAAGCTACTAAATCAAACAAAGAACTAATAAAGAAACAAAAATAAAGAAGCTAATAAGAAACAGCTACTGAAGATAGAATGAATATACATACCAAGAGAAAGAGAGAGAATATATACATAATAATAAAAGAGAAAATAATATCAAGTTATTACAGGTCAAATGTCTTAGAATGTATCAAATATAATCAATAAACTCCCCCCCCCCCCCCCGAATAAAGATAAGAATTGTCCCCGATGCTTAACAAAATAAGAGTAAAAGAGGGGAAAGAGTGAAGAAAACTCCCTATAGCTCCTTGGACATCTCTGTCTCCCCAACAATGTCATCGCCCTCCGGCTCAGCCAACTGGATCATCATCCTCGACTCTGGGTGTGGCCGGGTTGGCGAACATCTCGTGCACTGCCTCAGCAGTGTCGGCAGCAAGGTCTGGCTCGTCAGACTGGCCAGCTTGTGCTACCGGTGCAGATGGTGCTGCAGGATCTGGTGCCGACTGATGCGGGTCAAGTAACATGTCAAATGGAAGATCTCCAGCTGTAGCAATTCTAAGCACCTCTTTCTAGAGATTATCCACTGACTTCTTGCTGGCCTGAGATTTTCGCATCTTCTTTACTTCCTTTCCTAGCTCTTCGATCACTGACTCGTGATGTACCAAGGTTGCCATAATAGTGTTCTGGTTCTCTAGGTGTCTGAACAGAATACTGTGCTGCAACAGTGGCTATTTGCATCAAGTTGTTGAGGCTCGCCAATATCTAGGAGACTCACAGCGCAGAAAGTGGGGTAGTAGGCATGGGCACCGGCTTCAAAGCCGAGGTGGGAGCTATGGCAGGAACTGCAATAGGGGCTGTGGATGATGGCGGAGACATAGTTGCGGAACTGGAGGAAGGCTCGACTGAAGTGGATGGAACATCAGCTGCCTCAGCTGCTACTGTAGCTACCTAATCAGGCTGGCCCATGGTGGTAGGAGGCTGAACTTTCTTCTTTGGATTGTTCGCATCCATCGGTGAATACCAAGAAAAGGCTTCTTCGTCCCCACCTTTGTGTCATAATCCTCGGCTCTACCCTTGCACCCGTGAGATATTCTGTAATAATGTTGGGATACGGGTAGGACGAGTCGTCTTGCCGAGCAATCACTGAGATGTTGACTGACATCACGGCCCCCACATTGATAGGGTACCCGGCCATAACAGAAGCATCCAGAACTACCTGAGGAATCGAAAGGTAAGTCTCATTCTGGCTTGGGTCCAGTCTGCTATAGACGAAGGTTTGCCACCCCTTCGCTTTGAAACTTAAAGTGCTCTGGTGGATAGCAACCCCAGCGGTAATCCATGGAGGTAGTGGCCCTGGTGCTACTAGAATTTCCGCTAACCAACGTCGGGATGCGTCTCCCTATCGCATACTTCTCCAAATATTCCTTTGGCTCAACATCTTCGAAGCCCAAGTACGTGTTGAGTGTATGTTGATCAAATCTTACGTACTTTAGTCACTTTTGTCCCCTTTTTGATGTGAGCCACATTTGCACAGAATTCCTGGACCAGATACTCTTTGGCATCCACTACACTTTGAGTGAACCACATCCACCCCTTGCGTTCCCTGAACTGTCTCAACACTACTGGGTTGTACCTCCCTAAATGTTTCAACTGAAACTGTCGCTCAAGAGTTTTCAACCTCACTGGCCATCATGTACAAAAGATGGTGAAGGCAGCCAAGCTAACAAATCGATCATCCCAAATCTCTTTCTTCTTCGACCTTTCAAGGTCGGCAGCTGTAGCATCTCCCCCTCTGCTATCATCAGGAATATCCTGAACTGGTGTATCTTGTGCCGCAAGGACATGCGTAGCCGATGACTCAGAAGCCTAACTAGCACTCTCCGAGTCCTTGGAAATGCTATGAGATGAGGATGGCTCGTCCCTGAGCTGGTATCTCCCTTGCAGCCTCGACTGTATGGTCGGCTGCTCCTGAACAAAGGTTGAGTTGCCCTCTGATGCTTTCTTAAACGGGACATATGAGCTCGTCTCGGAGATATCTACACCTTTCCCTCTGCCAATTGTAGCTTTCTTTGTAATTGTCTTTTGTTGGCCAAGGGGTAGGGCACTCTTGCCTCGACCCCGAGAAGGTTCACCCCTCCCTTTAGATGTGTCGCCTCGTCCCCTAGATCGAACATTGTCTATATCAAGTAAAGGAGATTGTTAGTTGAAATTCAAAGTTCAAACATACCCAGGAGACATGCAAGTAAGATATAAACCAGAAAACACAGTAAGGGTGCACATTCAAAGCATGCTTGCAAGAAACCAGATATGCGGTCCGCATAATTTTCTTGCGGCCACAGATTTGGACTTGCGGAGCGCACAATTTTGTCTTGCGGTAGCAAAAGTGAAGTGCGGTCTGCAAAATTTCACTTGCGTCCACACCTCTGAATCCCAAAAAGTGCCAACTCTCTTATGACAGAGAATGCGCTGATGTGCGGCCGCAACATGTTTTCTGCAGTCCGCACAATTAGACCTATGGCCGCACATTTTAGTCAAAAAGTGTAGACTCTCAGATGATAGTAAAAGGGCTGTTTTGCGGACGTGATGGGAAATCTGTAGTCTGCACATTTTATCTTGTGGCCGCAGATCCCTTCTTTCACTATGTTGCCCTAAAATAACAATCTAAGGACCGCACAATTTCAGGTGTGGCTGCAGAATTCACAAACTACGAACAACCTAGTTTTTCCTATCTGGTTTTGCAATTTTGTGCAAATTTTGACATTGCAACAGCATAGAGGCATGAAAATATGTTGACCCAGTCCCCGTAGAGCACATATTAGTTAACCTATTACAGATTTATCCCCACATGAATGCACAATTGAATTCTATGAACAAATGGCCTAAAAATAACTAAAACTTTACAAATTAAAAGAAAAAGATTAACAAGAAATTGAAGCATACCAGATGAATGAGTGTGATGAGTGACTGAACAAAGATGTGTGTGTGGACCGATAGATTCACCAAGAATTTTCAAGAGAGTGCTAATTTTGTGCTTAGAGAGTGAAAATTATAACCCTTGCCCCTGCCCTTCTATTTATACTTATGGTCTATGAAAGGAGAAGAAGGTCGAGTGCAGCCGCACATTTTCATGTGTGGTCCGCACTCTGTTACCTGGGGCATTATATTTAGCATCTCATCTGTTGTCCGCACAATTTTGTGTGCGGCCGTAGATCTCATGCGCGGTCGCAGATTTCCCTTGCGGTCGCACATCGACCTCTTCTCTAACAGGCTCAAACTTCAGAGAGTTTGTATTTTTCATTTCTCATTTGTGCGGTCCACAAGATAATTGTGCGGCCGCATTGTTCTTTTGCTAAAGCATTCCAAATTGTACGGTCCGCACAAATCAACTGCAGTTTGCACTTCTTTCAACACTTAGCCATATTTTTGTCCACAGTTCCTGTAAGTCACATTCAGTCCTGTAGCACACTTCAAATCAAGTTAGAATAAAAATAACACCTAACTATCAAATGAGAAAGAAAAGAAACATGGGTTGTCTCCCAAGAAACACCTGATTTAACGTCACGGCACGACGCAGAATACCATCAATTGAAATGAATGACCACCACGACATAGCTATCTCCAACTCTTCCTAAGTAGTGCTTTACCCGGTGAACATTGACTCGGAATACTTCATTGTTTTTGTTCTTCAAGTCCAATGCACCAAAAGGTGTCACACCCACAATTTCAAAAGGACCACTCCATTTAGACTTTAGCTTCTTCGGAAACATTCTCAACCTTGAGTTAAATAACAATACAAGATCGCCCACCTTGAACTCTTTGTTCCAAATATATTTGTCATGAAGATATATCATCTTTCCTCTGTACAAGGACGAATTTGCATAAGCATGGTACCGAAACTCATCCAATTCATTCAAAAGTGCAACCCTCAAGTTAGCGGCTACATCCCAATCAAGATTCAACTTCTTTTGAGCCCACATGGCCTTGTGCTCAAGTTCCACCGGAAGGTGACAAGCTTTCACGAACACTAACCGGTATCGTGACATTCCGATAGGTGTTTTGTAAGCCGTCCGATAAGCCCATAGTGCATCATCAAGCTTCTTGGCCCAATCCGTCCGATTAGCATTCACCGTTTTGGACAATATACTCTTTATCTCCCGTTTGAACTTCCACTTGACCGCTAGCTTGTGGATGATAGGGAGTAGTGACTTTATGAGTAATACCATACTTTCTAAGTAAAGTGTCGAAATCCTTGTTGCAAAAATGTGACCCCCCATCGCTTACAATTGCCTGCGGAGTACCAAACCTTTGTGAAAATATTCTTCTTCAAGAACGCCACCACACTTCTCGCCTCGTTAGGTAGAGATACAACCTCAACCCATTTGGACGCATAATCCACCGCGACCAGAGATGTAGGTGTTTCCACAAGAACTCATAAAAGGACCAATGAATTCAATACCCTACACATCAAAAATATCAATCTCCAAAATGGTAGTGAGAGGCATTTCATTTTTCTTTGAGATTCCACCGGCCCTTTGACATTTATCATATTTTTTCACTAGCTCACTAGCATCCTTGTAAGCAGTGGGCCAATAGAAACCGCAACTTAGCACTTTGGCCGCCGTTCTTGCTCCACCGTGATAACCACCATATGGCGAACAAAGAAAATCCTCAAGAATTTCACCTTGCTCTTCTTCTGGTACACATCTTCTAATCATCCCATCCGTACAAATCCAGAAGAGGTATGGTTCATCCCAATAATAATCTTGGCAATCCCGTTTGAGCTTCTTCCTTTGGTTTGAAGAGAACTCATCCGGGATGATTCCACAAACAAGGAAATTTGTTAGATCCGTGAACCATGGCACTTCTTTCATTGAAATAGCCAAGAGTTGCTCATCGGGAAAGGAGTCATTGATTTCAAGGCCATTATACGGCCTCCCCTCCTCCTCCAAACGAAATAAGTAGTCTACCACTTGGTTTTCACTCCCTTTTCTATCTTGGATGTCAATATCAAACTCTTACAACAAAAGCACCCATCTCATCAATGGAGCTTTGGAGTCCTTCTTGCTCATAAGATAACGAAGCACCGCATGATCCGTGTGGACAATGACCTTTGCACTCATCAAGTACGAGCAGAACTTCTCAATTGTAAACACAATGGCAAGCAGCTCTTCCTCCGTAACAGTATAGTTTCTTGGGCACTATTCATGGTCTTACTATCATAGTAGACTGGATGAAAATTTTTGTTAATGCGTTGCCCCAAAACAGCCCCAACCACTACGTCACTTGCATCACGCATGAGTTCAAAAGGGACTCTCCAATTTGGAGCGGTGATGATGGGAGCAGTTGTCAACTTGAACTTCAACAATTCAAAATCTCTCATGAAATCGTCATTGAAGTTGAACTTAGCATCCTTCTCAAGAAGATTGCACAACGGATTCACCACCTTACAGAAATTTTTGATGAAGCGCCGGTAGAAACCCGCGTGGCCTAAGAAACTCCGCACACCTTTTACCAAAGTTGGAGGTGGAAGTTTAGAAATCACATCAATGTTTGCCTTTTCAACTTCAATTCCATTCTTTGAGATTTTTTGGCCAAGGACAATGCCTTCCTCGACCATGAAATGACATTTCTCCCAATTAAGCACTAAATTTGTTTCTTCACATCTAGCTAATATTTTATCCAGATTTGCAAGAAAATCATCAAAAGAATCTCCAACCACCGAGAATTCATCCATGAAAACTTCAAGGTAGTCCTCCATCATGTCCATGAAAATAGCCATCATACACCTTTGAAAAGTCGCCAGTGCATTGCACAAACCAAATGGCATCCGCTTGAAGGCGAAAGTACCATAGTGACATGTAAAGGTTATTTTATCTTGATCCTCCAGAGTAATAAGAATTTGGTTGTAGCCCGAATACCCATTAAGAATGCAATAGAAAGCACAGACGGCCAATCTATCAAGTATTTGATCTAAGAAAGAAAGTGTAAAATGATCCTTCCTTGTGACTTTGTTGAGCTTGCGATAGTCCATACACACCCTCCATCCAGTCACCGTTCTTGTAGGAATCAACTCATTCTTTTCATTGGTGACCACCGTCATAGCCCCTTTCTTTGGGAAACAATGAATCGAAGAAGTCCACGAACTATCGGAGATGGGGTAGACAACCCCGGCATCCAACCACTTGATAATCTCCTTCTTGAATACTTCTTGCATAGCCTCATTGAGTCTCCTTCCATGTTCAATAGATGGTCTGGCGCCTTCCTCCAAGTTGATCTTATGCATGCAAAATGCGGGGCTTATCCACCGAATATCCGCCAAAGTCCACTCAATGGCCTTCTTCCTCTTTTGTAGCACCGCCAAAGTGGAGTCTGCATGCACGTTAGTCAAACAAGATAAAAGAATAACCGGTAAAGTAGAACAAGGACCAATAAATTCATACCAAAGATGTGGAAGCAATGGCTTCAACTCCAAGGTAGGAGGCTCTTCAATAGAAGAAATTATAGGGGGAGTTGTCCTATTTTCAAGATCTAAGGACAATTTTCAGGGTGCATAGTTATACGACCCTATTCTTGCAAAGAGTTCACAAATTCCATGAAGCCATCCATCTCGTCATCATCAAAGTTGAGCAAGACGGCCTCCAACATATCACCAACATTGATCAGCACTTGTTTCATCAACAATAACATTGGTCACCAAGTCCACAAAAGAGAATACCTCATTGCTATTTGGTTGCCGTATGGACTTACACACATGGAAGACCACCTTTTCATCACCAACCCAGAATGTATGTTCTCCGGCTTCAACATCACAAAGAGCCTTCCTGTAGCAAGGAAAGGTCTCCCAAGAATAATTGGCACCTTATAATCAACTTCACAATCTATAATGACAATATCCGCTGGAAGAATGAATTTATCAACACGAACCAAGACATCTTCAATCACTCCCAAAGGTCTCTTCATAGTACGATCGGCCATTTGCAATCTCATAGAGGTGGGTCTTGGTTGCCTAATTCCCAAGGTGTTGAAGACCGGATAGGGCATCAAATTGATACTTGCCCCAAGATCACAAAGAGCTTTTGAACTTCTAAGTAGTGGATTGATATGGTGTGAGAGGCAAGTTGGGCATTCGGATCGGTATTCTTTTCTATCATTTGCTTGAACATGTTTTCAATACGCCTCATCTCATTGTTTGAAGAACGTGGACCATGGGAAGGATAAGGAGGCGGGTTACTCAGTTGTTGATACATCGGCAGCCTTTAAAAACCCGACCCCCGGTTCCGCCTTGATTGTTACC
>MCJB01029549.1:63049-131796 GCA_002018475.1 Nicotiana obtusifolia | reverse complement strand
AATCCAGCCCCAAATTAAACTAATCAGCTTTTTAAAATTGAGTTTGACTTGGACGGTCAAAAAAGTCACCGTTTCTAATTAGGAGACTTTTTTGTCACCTAAACTTAAATCTTCCGAGTAACTTTCTGTTTTTTAGAGAAATATGACATACCTGCCAAATAAATATAAATTGTATTAAGTCGCCCCCAAAATTTAATCATGTAAAATATAATTTGGGGTACGTTCTTGAGAGAGCTAGTTTGCTCAGGACTTATTCAAATTCAAAGTGGTTCATTTTTTTCAAAAGCTTACATCGCATATTAAAGCAAAATCCTCGAAGATCAACTATTTCCTATATAATTCAACTTGATCAATCCTCTTAGTTTAGGCGTTTAGATAAAAAAAAAATTCGAACAAGTTTAGAGAGATGTCTATGTATTCAGCCAATATAAAGTTGAGGCACAAGATGGGTGATTTTTGTCTAATAAACTTATAGAAGTCGTGTACTAAGTAGTCGTCAAAATGATATGATTTAACGGACCTTTTAGGTATAACAGCTTGTTTAAGATTCTAGATGACAATAGACGTATCTTTCATCATGAAGAATACAAATGTTGGCATTAATTGTAGGTGTTAATATGTTTTTGAACATTATAATTGAAACGCTTTAACTTCTACTGTGCATTTTGAAATGCACATGTGAATTTGGAGGAAGGATTTGTAATTTGAGGAAAGGGGCGTAGGTGTAAGCAGTGGCCGGAGCCGAAAATTTTACTAACGGGTATTACAATATAAAAAGCAAACACCCGAAAAAAATACGAGGACTCAATTTATAGTATATATATATATATATAAAAATAAATAAATAAATTTTTAACTTAACTAAACAGTATAATTTTTCAATAAAAAATAATAATTGACACCCCTTAGCATAAGATGATTTCGTCACGGGGTGTAAGTTGTGCAAAAAGTAGCAGTGATACATCATATCACCAGGTGCATGATCATTACTACTTTTTGCAATTGACAACACTGTAGGTGATAATGAAAACCTAAAACCATGGTACCTGTCGTCCAAAGTTGTTCATCTTCCAAAATCCAACAACGTTTAGGCATAAGACGTTTGATTTTGATCTATTGCCTTTGCTTTCAGCTAGTGGCACGGTAAAGCCAAAAGCTACGGGCTAATGCCAACAGTTATTCAGGATAAAATGCATAAATAGGAAGTGCATGATTAAAATTAGTCCCTCTCTTTTGTGCACGAAAGTCATTATTCGTGTTGTATTATATTTAAAATTTAAAATTTATATTATACTTTCTACTTTGTACTCTATTTGCCTTGCCCAACGACAACGAGGACTACTTTTTATATCACAATACAAGGATATTATGAAAAATTAAAAAAAGAGCCAATACGAAAAAAACAATTTTCCGTTGCCGGGAATTGAACCCGGGTCTCTCGGGTGAGAGCCGAGTATCCTAACCGACTAGACTACAACGGAGCTGCTGTTAACAGTTTCAGGGCCAAGATACATAATTCTTTGGCAGACTTTGTTTGAATTCCCATTATTAGAAAACCGCTTCTCTTTTCGCATTTTGGAAGTTGGTACATAATTGGACCTAGAGGTGGCCAGGCGGAGGAGGGTGGGTGTTAATTGAGTTGAGATAGTTACAGTTTAGCCCCCATTTTGCCATAGATTTTGTCTAAGGTTTTTTTAAATTTTTTTGGCAAACATGTTTATTTATAGATTTTATTCATATTTTGATAGATTTTGCAAAAACAAAATTTTCAAATTCCAAAACTAGCTCTGAACCTGTTTTTGGCCCAAAATATTATTGTTTATTTTTTAACAATTTAAAAAATTACCCCAAAATTTTATATTTTATAAAAAGAATATCATCTATTATGACCCAATTAATCCACCAGCTAATTACTATCATTTTCTTTTGGACCGATGGATCTTGTAATATTATTGCAATTTGACGAATTATTGTGGCTGGTAATTGTGTTATTAGCATTTGATATTAAAATATCAGGTTATGGTTTTAGGATACTGTATTATGTAATTCATTATAAAAATGATAATTTTGTGCCAAACTTATCTATGTTCAGGACTATAATTTGGGATAATGATAATGAATGGCATCAATGAATGTTCTGCATATACAGGAAAAACAAGTTTGTTTGTTGGGTATTGTTGGGAATTTTGATAGTTTTTAGAACATATGGGTATAAGTCACATTTCATCTTTTTTCAAAAAAGAAAAAGTGAAATATGTTGTGAAAAATTATGTCCAAATAGATTTTCATCTTCAAACCAAAGTTCACCCAAATCAGATTTTTTAAAACAGATTTGGGAATTTATGGCCAAATACTCTGCTTAGTTTTCGGAAGTATGCATACCACTCGATTAGCATAATCCTTTCTTCGCATTCCATCAAAATTTATGATCTTTCTTTTGTCCTCATCCCCTCTTGTAAGATTATTACCTTCTGAAACTTCACAAAAAAAATAGAAATAGATTGAAGCTTTCTGAAGTGGGATTGGATTACTGTAGTCACGGCGAGTTACATTTATGTAACCGTTTTTAAAATAGAAATCCTATACTCTTCCTCTTTATACATTCTGAAATCTGCTTCTGCCCATATATAAGTTTCAGGCAAATGTTTCACACTTGTTTAGCTTCATGTGCTTGGCTACCCTTTATAGTAAGTATGCAACGTTGGAACTTATTATTCTTTATAAGTCTATGGGAAGCAATGCTAGATGAATATGTTGTTCGGTCTTCACATAATCTTTACCTTTTTGAACATGTTGTTCTCTGGATTTGCATTGTCTGAAATGATCATTAAGGTTCCTTTTATTGAGGTTCAAAGGTAATACTTACTAGCTTTTTTCTTTCCCCAGCAACAGATTTGGATTTTTATTATACTGGAAGATATCCCATAAAGAAGGAAAGTGTGCCCATTAAATCTATTTATGCGCAATGCAGAGGCAAGGAGATATCAACTAGTACTAATTAGAATTATGGTTTATTTGTTCTGTCACACTTACATTGGGTCAGGTGTTTGTTTACCAAGTTTTTTTCTAGTTTGGTCAGGAACTTGTGTGTCAGTGCCGGATAAGTGTGAAATTTGAAGAATCTCTAATTTGCCTAAAAAGACAATATATTTAATATTGTAATAGTAATACAATAGAAAAAATGGAGCCGCAGGTTACAGAAGATTCATATGGCTACCCAACTAATTTAGGATTGAGAATAGTTGATTGATTGATAGAGGCAACGGAAGAGCATAGATTGCTGATGAGGAATTCTTCTGTGTCGTACATCTGGCTACCATCAATTTCTTTTACTTTGGTTGGGTTTATGAATCTTTGTCGCATTTATGGGCAGATCAAGTTGCTACACTTGATCACTGGCAAGTCCCTAAAAGCTGCTTAACTTCAGACTCTAGCAGAGTAAGAGGGCTAAACCTCTAGGGGAGCATTCTGGGACTTGGCGAGACAGGTAGATTGAAGAGTTAGGGCGGGGTAAAATCGAAAGTTTTGTCCATCGGGATTGTCATGGACTAGCTGCCTCAACAAAATTTTTGGCCACAAGCAAGTTTTTAAGCATGAGCAGCTGGAGCATATTATTCTACAAAAGGTACCTGAGCATGAAGGTCTTCAAAATACTCGAATTTAAGTGGTTCTTTGAGACTGTTTTCACTTTGTGGATGCGGATATAATTGATGTAGTCGATCTAGGAAAATACTTAGTTATTGTAGGTTCCTTGCTAGATGACAAATTACTGAGTTTCCAAACTACACATTATTCTTGGAGTTGAATACTGACCCCTTTCAAAGAGTATTATGTGTGAGGTTCAAATAGTTTTAGCTTCCTTTCAGTGAATGTAATGGACTCATATTTACTAAATGTAACGATAATCCGATATTAAACCAAACTGAGGAATTACAACTGATTCATGGAACAAAAACATGGAAAATAAGAAAAAGGAGGTTCCAGATTGCTATTACAAAAAAGCTAATGAAAAGAAAAGACCAAGTTCCAACTTAGCCTAACAACTACACACTCCTGCTATTTATGCTTTCTCTATTTCCTTCAGCACTCTAATATTTTGATGGATTTTCTCAACCCGGATCCCACCTCACATATTGGTATAACAATTGGCCCAAATACTTGCCCAATAGTATAATTGGTAAAGGGCATTGTTCATAACAATACTCCCACCCTCAATAAAAGCCTTGTCCTCAAGGTTCGAGCTAGGGAATTTGCCCTCAAGAATTGTCTTTGCTTCATTGTGCATAGGCAATGTATCACTAGAATTCAATTCACTCCAAGGATGCCTCAAAGCACCATCTGTAATAATTTGACTATAAGGCAAGATTAAGCCTTTTATAGTGAAATACATATCTCCCGTGTCTTCCAGACTCAAAGCAAGCTTCTGTCTGCCATTTGTAAAACCAGTAAATATAGTTTGAAGCAACAAGACTCCAACATATGCTTTTAATCCCTGTAAGAGAAAAAGTACAAGGAAGAACATCAATAATTGAGCATTTACTTCAACAGGCTCTTCCCACACACCATTCATTCCCTTGGCCTTGCGTAATGTAATAATGAATATAAATTGTTTGCCTTTGATATCTGTTCTGAAGGAGCATACTAAAACCTTGCATGAAAGCCCATTTCCAAGGTGATGTAGAACAGTAGAAGTATCAAAGAAGTTTAGCTCTTGTCCATAACTCTGCATATTTTCCTTATTAGTTCCAACACAGCAGCAACTCATCCAATCATCAAGATGTTGATCTTCACTCAATTTACACAAAACACAGTAACCCAACCTGTTGAGCTTGTAGGTAGCAACACTCAGAAAATGACACCAATGAGGAAATTAGGAAGACTCAACTTTCTGCTAAACCAGGTGGTATAGACTCCACAACAATTGACAAAAATAGGATCATTCATGACAAAGACAAAAAAGTAAGCACTATGGCCAACTTGTCTTTGGTAAGTACTGCCATATCCCATCACATAAATTGTGGCTCTTGGGATATCTCCTAGAATGTAGTCCACCTCAATAACAATATCAAGCGTTGACATTGTTTCCAAGAGCAAAGCAGCAAATGATAAAGCTTCTGAAAATGCAGGGCTAGATATGGCAAGCATGCTCAATGTAGGTTGCAGAATATTTCTAGCCTTCTTGTTGGACGATTCAGTATCCCATTTGGATTTCAGTTCAAGCAATGCAGATGAATCAGTCACTCCAAACTTAGCTGCAATTAAGTGAAAGAGGTCATTGCTTGATGAGTTTGGATAGATCAATAGGCACATGAGGAGACATATATCACAACTCATAGCTATGGTATATAAGGACATCACATAAGATACTGTCACCTTTGTGGCCACATAGGTTATATTCCTTGTAGCAGACATGGTAAATTTCCATAGGCACCATCTTCAAAAGAAGTAGTAGCACCCTTAACCTTATGTGCCAACAATTTAAACAAATATGCACAACCACAAATGGGAAAGAGGCCATTGAGCTGCACCAGTTTCAAATAAGTTGCACAAAATCCTGCAACAAAAATATTGATCACTGTCATAACCTTCTGCAATGGTTCAGCCACAATAGACAAGTTAGCGATGCCCAAAGCAAGCTTTCCAGCAGGCAATGTCCCCAAGGGTTCTCTATACATTAGTAATGAACAAAACTCTTCAAAAAGTTCGGCAACCACAATTATGTCAGCATGACATGAGGTAAAGCACCAAGGTGCAATAACAATCTCACGTCAAATAAAGTGAGGGTGGTAAAGGTTTCCTAGCAGGCCAGATTCTATATCAGACCAAGCGTGACTTGAAACTTCTCTGCGCTTCCTATGTGATAAAACATGTATTAAGGGGTGTGCATCTCGCAGATGTTGGAGCACAACTTTTGGTGCCTCTAGTCCTCGTGAACTGTGGTCTGTATGCGTTATCAACAGATGGATCTCAGATTCAGATTGAAGAAAAAATAAACTGAGGATTTGAGAAGTGAATCTTGCTTTGTCTTCAACTAGCAATCTGGGAAGCCCTCTGCCATCAGCAACAAACAAGTTGCTTAATATGTTGTGGTCATCGTCATGATCAAAATCAAAAAGTGCACATGAAGGACCACCATCTAGTAAAATCCAAACAAAACTATCCAGTATTCCGTAAGATGCACAAGATTTTGTAAGACTATCACTGTTTTTACCACCCATGTCAATTCCCCTTATAATTACCTTATATCCTTGCCCATTATCGAACCAATTGTCCACACAGCAACAAATAGCAAACATATAGTAATGGTTAAAGAAGATAGCAGTATGCCCAACATTCGAGCAATGAGAAACTTCTTACTGGGAAACTCAATTTGGCTGCATTGTCGGATATCAAAGGAATCACTTACTTGACCAGTATCTACCCACTTGCAATTGGGTAGTCTAAAATCAGGTGGAAATGAAGCAGTAGCTCTATTACAACCATAAAATATTACAGATGTTACCCAATCCGATAGTGTATCAAAAACAATACAGTTAAATTCCATGTCAAGCTCCTGTATAAATTCGCTGACCCATAATTTTCCTTCAACTTTGCTCATGCAAATAGCAGCATGGCTAGCACAAGCTCTTATTGCACTGTTCGCGATAGTCTCAATACCAACCCAGGGCGACTTGGTGTTAATTCTTTGGAAGCTTTCAACAAATAACTTGTCCGTAGGGCTTGAGTTTCCATTTTTCCACTCAGATTTTACCATAGCGGTAAAGATATTGGCAGCGGATAACTCATGGAGGAACATCCTGGAATGGTCGCACGGTTGGGACATTGTGTCTAACAGCTGGCCTGCAGTAGACACCATGGATTTCTCTCCCAATGCCATTATTGATAGTGGTGTAATACATGGAAGATTCAACTGAAAGCTATTATCAAACACAATTTCTATACTGTCAAACACACGTCTAGCTACTGAACCGGGATCAAATGGAAAATGAAGTAACATATATTGAGCAGCCACCTTCTCAGAGATTAGAACGCTCCACTGTAGTCAGGCATTTCATCGAACAGTGAGGAAGCAACACCAGATTTCTCAAGGTCTGTGAAATTAGGGGCAACGGACAGAGATTCATGCCGCTTAATTTCTGACTTTGTGCCCTCAGTAACAATCACAAGTAGCTGCGAATTAAGATTTGTCGTCAAGAAATCTTCTTCCTTTGTGGTGTTATCGTCCAAACCAGAGTTCAACTCAGAGGAAATGACGACTGCATCAGAAATATTTGCAGATTCAACAGACAAAATGACAGCAGCAGTAGAGTGCCCAAACTCTAATAGGCTGGGCTTTTGTTTGGTTTGTGGATCCGCAAACACCTTGGAGAGGCAATTAGGCATTTCGTCGAACACCAGGGTTGCGGTCATGTCTGAATAGATATGTACTGAAATTGGAACAGCCATATTAGTCTCCTCATCGATCATTTCAGCAAATATAATAGAGTCGCAACTCATGTCCTGCAGTACTGATCTATCTGGAGCTGGAGGTGGAAAAGTGGGGCACTGGGGTGGAAATGGAGTCGGAAAAAATGGTTGTTGGAATGGGTATGGAGGAGGTGGAAAAGAAGTCACCCAGTTGGTAGAGGAGGGACAACGAGAGCACCAATGTAATGGATGCATATTTACTATATGTAACGATAATCTGATATTAAACCATACTGAGGAATTCCAACTGATTCATGGAACAAAAACATGGAAAATAAGAAAAAGGAGGTTCCAGATTGCTATTACAAAATAGCTAATGAAAAGAAAAGACCAAGTTCTAGCTTAGCCTAACAACTACACACTCCTGCTATTTATATTTTCTCTATTTCCTTTAGCACTCTAATATTTTGATGGATTTTCTCAACTCGGATCCCACGTCACATATTGGTATTTCCTCATTTTAACAACTGGCCCAAATACCAGCCCAATAGTATAATTGGTAAAGGGCTTGTTCATAACAGAGTTGGTCCAATGTGGAACTCAACGTCCTGATTCAGACATCAACTCGTTGATTTCTTAATGGTCAATAATTGAAGTTTCCATTATTTTTCTTTCTGGTTACTCGTGTTGATGCATTTTCTTCTGGATGTGTCTTGTTTCTTCAACTGCAGTTATCTTTCCCAGAATCAATGAGATCCGTGCAAACGACGTGGAATATGCAGGGAAGCTCGAGAGGATGAAATACATGCCGCCAGAAACTTCCTAGAACAAATGCATGCTGGTCATAAGCCAAGTGTGGATGCAATTGAATCAAAATAATCATGCAGAAGTTCTACAAGAGAAATTAGAACCCAAGAGTTGACATTAAAAAGAAAATCAAGGAAGTAAAAACAATCACGTGCTCTGCAGGCTGTCATAAACAGCTGCAAATGTGAAAAAAGACTTCCATTGCCTTCCTGTAGTCCTTGCATCTCCGACGCTTCTCTTTCCAACTGAAGAAGGTCCAACTCTTCAAGTTGTCATTGCCCTGATTGCTACGATATATTTCATTTATGACTAGCTAAAGAGCAAACTCCGTTCTTTACTCTGAGTGAATGACAAAGTCCCTTAACTTATTTTATTTTGTTTTTTGACATTATGATCATATGATTATCAGCACTTAGTACAGCGCCTGCTGAATATTTATTAGTTATAAACACCAATGCTAATCATGGAAATATATTTTTTCAGTTCATAAATTCCAAGACTTTCTCCATATGTTACCTATCCCATTTGATAATCCAGATGTTCTCAACTTTCTTACAGAATAGTTTTTTGGATTTTATTGTGTTACAGAGTTGGTATTTTTATTTTCTCCTGTCTTTTGGGAACATTGTTGATGGTGTCTGTGATTCTACCTATACTAAAAGGGGCAAGGAGTTTGGAGGTGATAACTTCATCAATAACCTACGTGTTTCGTAGGTTTCCTCAACTTACCTGAATAGAACCGTTTGCTTCGTCATCTCAACATAGTTAGGACAGTAGCTGAGTTCCTAAGCGAAATGTTCATGATGTTTACCACACCTAGCATTACTAAGATCTGATTGAGTTTCTCAGGTAAGAATTACGGGTTGTAGATTTTGTAGAAGGAAAGCTTCTTGTTTCTTAGTCATTTTAAGACAGGTGCAAAGTGTAAGGTCTCCTTGTCCACTCCCATTATATAGGCCTCACATGCATAATATACACACCATTGATGCTTATATTTAATGTTGTCAGCGGTACAAGAATTGCAATTCCCTCCTCATTAGCATTTGATTGCTTGAATTCCTAATGGGATGTTATAGGGATACAGGAAGGTACACCATCTCAGCAATAACAAACAGTTAATAGGGAAGAAACAAAGAAAAGGACAGATGTGTTCCAATCAGTTGAGTCATGACATTGTTTTCTTGAATTTATGGGCCATCCCTGAATTTGGCATCTACTCTTGGGCTCCTATTGACGTGCTATGAGATTCATAATGTGCTCACTTTTCCTTGATTAGAGGTGGAATATATTGGCAGATCTTTTGGGCATGATGGACCCCAATGTAATGGTCACCTTGTCAACAAACATTCTTCAGATGTTACAAGCAAAAGAGAAGAAAATATGTGAATTTAATGCCAATTTATGTGGAGATTTTCATGACGACCCATGTTGCAAAGGAAGTATACGTCTTCCCTTGATCGTTCAAATGCAGTCAATTTTTTAGGAACTATCAATCTCATTAATCAACTCTCTGCAGGAAATAAAGCTAGAGGAACTTGCTACCAACCAACCATTTCTACGAAAGAGATTCTTTGGAACTTTGTATGGAAAAATATCCCGTATTTTAGCTAAAATGGAAAAATTATTTCGAGTAATGAAGCTGAAACAGGGTGGCGGATCTTTTAATTAAAAGTCGAGATTCTTTTAAATCTTGACGCCATTGCATTGTGGCCACTCAACAGAACCCAAATTAGGCTGCATTTGGAATTTTTGTATTCTTGTGTTTTACAACATCCAGAGCCTCAAATCTAATGGGTCCATTGATTGGTTAACTGGCAAGAATTGGAAGTCCTCTAGTGCAACCATATTTATGGTTTTACCAAGTTCCAAAAAGGAGCTAATTTTGTGACACTGCAAGTTTAAATGATAAAAACAATGATAAGGAAAATAGAAAAGGAGTAAACGAATGAAAACCAACCATAAGCTTGCAAATTCCTACATAAGTAAAGCCAAGTCAGCAAGTTATCAAGCCAAGTGGCACGTGTTGATTGGTGAAAGTATAATGGCCTCAAATGATATTATCTTCCTGGAACTATAAATGTAACGAGCATGGGGCTCTCCGCTTGTATTGAACACACAAGAAAAACTCGTAGCTGAGGAGAGAAAAGATAAGGAAAGAAAGAAAAAATGGCATCAGCATCTCTCCTCAAGACATCTCCAGTCCTTGACAAGACTGAGTTTGTAAAAGGGCAGTCCCTCCGCCAGCCATCAGTCTCCGTCGTCTGCTGTCAGCCAGCTGCTCCCTCTGCTCTTACTGTCCGTGCTAGCTCCTACGCCGATGAGCTCGTTAAAACCGCGGTACATGCTCTTTTATAACATTTTCCTATCTAGCTACTACTTCATTTGCTTTGACTTCAGGAGGAGCAGGTCCGACTGAACTATTTTATGTATCGCGAATGACACATTTTAATTCTCTTCCTATTTCATGTAGTAGTTGTTTTACTTAGTCACAACATGCACGTTAGCTGTCTTATGTTCTTTTAACTGCTTAGCTATCTCTTACTCCTCTGTAGTAACGAATTTTAAAGCATGGTAATACACAACTACGAAAGATGAGCTTGTTTCCTTGAGCCTTATTTGGAGAGGCAGTTATGTGATTTAAACTTGATAAGTTCAACCTTAAGATTACTTCGTATTGGACTCATTGTACTTTTAAATTATGGGTCCAAATTTGATATTTGCGGAAATTTTAGTGCTTTGTATAGTTATATTCCGTGTTGAAATATTAAGTGTAGCTGAATCCATACACAATACACTCCATCTGCGTCTGTCTATTTGCCATTCCCATAGAGGAGTGTGTTGCTAGTGTTTCTTTCTTTTTCTTGATAAAAAGATGAAAGAATGCATTATTACCAGTTCTTGATCATTTTTCTTATAGTGGTATTGTTTGTTTTTGCTCAAACTTACTACCAAGATAAAGTGGTATATATAATAAGGGCTATCTTGAGATCAGTAAAAAATTTCTAAAAGTAGTGAGCCTTTCTTTAGAACTTTCTTGAGATGAATGAAGCATATGTGGCTGATTTAAACGAATGAATTGAGTGTAGAAAACTATTGCATCCCCTGGTCGTGGAATTTTGGCGATGGATGAGTCCAATGCTACCTGCGGGAAGCGTTTAGCTTCAATCGGATTGGAGAACACTGAGGCTAACCGCCAGGCGTACAGGACTCTACTTGTTTCAGTTCCTGGACTTGGGGACTACATCTCAGGTGCCATCCTCTTTGAGGAGACACTTTATCAATCAACCGTCGAAGGAAAGAAAATGGTTGATGTGCTTGTTGAGCAGAACATTGTTCCTGGTATTAAGGTTGACAAGGTAAAAGCTCTAACCTTGGTGATTTAAAAGGTCTAAGTTTCTTGGTCATGAATTGCTAAGAGTTTGAAAATTCACAGGGTCTTGTTCCCTTGGCGGGCTCAAACGATGAATCATGGTGTCAAGGTCTAGATGGCCTTGCCTCCCGCTCGGCTGCTTACTACCAACAAGGTGCCCGTTTCGCCAAATGGTAGAGTATCTTTCTTTTGCATGTTACATAAACAATATTGCTTAACTTGAAGAACAACTTATCTTCTTAATTGCGAATCTTACAGGCGTACTGTTGTGAGTATTCCCAATGGTCCTTCTGCACTTGCAGTTAAGGAAGCAGCCTGGGGTCTTGCTCGCTATGCTGCGATTTCTCAGGTAAGTTGGCATGTATATATAGAGGGAGCTGAACACACACAAATCCTAAAGAGTTTCTGTTAAAGTTTTGTGCATTGAAACTGTATAGATTCTTTACAATATCAGGTTAAATTAATCTACAATAGTAGGTAACTCTTTATATAGTAAGTCTGATATGTTAACATGAAAATAAGGTAGCTATAATAGGTGAAATTGCACTAATAGTGTAAATTCCTTTTAAAATATCAGTATATTATAAGCTTGACGAACAATGGTTAAAGTTTCTTGCTCATTCTTGTAGGACAATGGGTTGGTACCCATCGTCGAGCCAGAGATCTTACTTGATGGTGAACACAACATTGACACGACCTTTGAAGTCGCCAAGAAGGTGTGGGCTGAAGTGTTCTTCTACCTCGCCGAGAATAATGTCATGTTTGAAGGTATCCTTTTGAAGCCCAGCATGGTCACCCCTGGAGCAGAGTGCAAGGAGAGGGCCACCCCACAACAAGTTGCCGACTACACCCTCAAACTCCTCCGCCAAAGAATCCCTCCTGCCGTCCCAGGAATCATGGCAAGTATTATCTACATTTCTATTATATCAAACATTTTTCCATAATTCCAAGAACTTGACTGTTAATCTTTTACATGGTTTGTTCTACACAGTTTTTGTCTGGTGGACAATCTGAAGTTGAGGCTACTCTTAACTTGAACGCCATGAACCAAGGTCCCAACCCATGGCACGTGTCATTCTCATATGCAAGAGCCCTTCAGAACACATGCCTCAAGACATGGGGTGGAAGACCAGAAAATGTGCAGGCAGCTCAGGAAGCTCTGCTTATTAGAGCAAAGGCCAATTCTCTTGCCCAGCTCGGGAAATACACTGGTGAGGGTGAGTCCGAGGAGGCCAAGAAGGGAATGTTCGTGAAGGGATACGTTTACTAAGTGTCTACCAAAGTCTATAGATGTTTGAATATGAAGCATGTAATGTAGCTAAGTCGAACTGCATAAATGCTTGTTCACATAGCGTTGTGCTTTTAGCAATTTGTAGCACTCATCAAGCTTGCTCAATTTTATGTTATGGCTTCAACTTCTTCACAATGTTAAGGTGCAAACATGCGGCAAATGCCATCAAAATCAAATATAGTGGAACGGAAGAAAAAAAATCTGCTTCTAAGATACATCCAAAAGCATGATCAAAGGCATAGTTGACCAGGTACACCAATAGAAAATCTGAATGCTATAGAAATGAAACATAAGGACATAGGCAAGATAACTGCTACAAAAAAGATGGATGATTCATGGATGAGCAATTACATATCTGTTGTGACAACGAGATACATAATTTAGTGATAGTTGAAGGACAAAAAGTACATCTTCTGTTTGTACAAGCTTATAACTGTTTCATAATCTTTCATATTGAACTCCTACCTGAATACTGGCACGCGGACGTCCACAAATCTATCTGCTCGACAGTTTTGTGCCTTACAGAACTGCAGTTGAGGCCATAGCTAGAGATGCCATCATACCAACTATCATCTTCCACTACCATTCCCTCAAAGTATTAGCTTCATATGATTCACCTAGTTGTAACACAATCCAAAAATCAATAGTTCTTCTTAATACTAGGCTCCCCATTCGTCGAATATTACACTGTTGAACTCATGTTTCACTCTGTTTCTACTTTTCTTTTTCCTTCCTTCTTGCTCGCTGTTGCTTATGGAATCCTGTATTTCAGCAGGAAACTTTCTCCATAGCTGCTTTCTGTAATTCTTTTAATTATTTGGTTTCTTTTCGAATGTAGGAGTCACCTCTTCTTCCTTACTGGCGAAGCAGGAAGAGTTAGTTGTTTCTGTTGCCATTCCTTTTGCTAGATAAGAAACCATCCTACGGGGATGGGACGTATTCAAGTTCTTTTCTTTTTGATAAATAAATTCTGTTAAGTCCATTACTTCCCCTTAGCTAAGATTTTGTTGAAGGCCAAATGTGTTTGCTAGTACACAGGAATTAGAACATAAATAAAACAATAATTAGAGTATAGACTCAATACAATGAAAGAGAAAAGAGACTATGCATCAGCAAGTGCTGGTTCTCAGTTGTTCCAAACTAGGAGAGATGATGAATTAGAAACTGCAGCATTTCCTGCAGGCTAGGTCCTTATTGGAAGAAAATTTTAATGAACCTTAATACAACTGCAAGAAACAATGAAAATAATCTCTACACTCAAAAATTGACCTTAGATTTTAAGATAACAGCAACTTCTGCCAAAATCACCTTAAACTTCAATTACATCAACAACTTTCAGCAGGCAGTTTCTATGATGCTGCCTTAACAGCAAAACTAAATCCAAAAGCAAAAATTGATTACGAGTCTAGCGTAAAACTACTAGCGACGTTTTCAGCAGGACCTCAAAAGCTATCAGAACATGCAGTTTATCATAAACTAGCTGCCTGAATGTTGTTGGACTACTAATCTGGGCTAATGAGCTTCATCAATAACATTGGTGAACCTTCTGTCACATGCGCAAAGGTGGAACATGCACGCCATATGAGTTATAAGTGTGACGCCTCACTTACATTTCTTCATAAATGTGATCTGGCTGGAACAGCCCTCAACATGTATTAATCCTGTTGAGGTAAAAGAGAAACAGTTCATAAAGTAATGCTCAAAACCTTACAATAGGGAAATACTATGGGATCAACCTTTTCATGAACAATCTGTCAAGTTATTATCTTCTCCTTTTTTGGGCTAAGAATAGAATCGTCCTAGTTGGTTTAGCAAAGACTGGACAGTGACGACTGCAACTTAAAGCAGGGACCTTCTATACAAAACGATTCATGAATGGGATTCCAGGAGACTTATAAGAGAGACATTAGCAAGAAAACATGAAAATGAAAAAACCACATCTCTTCAGCAGATATTTCAGCAACCTCCAGTAGTTCAGAAAGGATTTACATTTCCACAGTAACCAAAAGTCATCCGGTTTACCATATTTACTCTCCACAAATAAAAGGCGATATATGAAAGGTGATATCTCTATAAGCACTTATGCTGATCAAATTGGATTACCCTGATTGGAAATCAAACTGGTAAATAATTTGTTTTGGTTTTTCTTTTTCTTTTTTCTATTTTGAGGTAATTAAGAATTCTTGACAAATTATCTATCTTCTACAGACCAGTCAATTCTCCCTCTTCAAACATCATCTTTAATATGTTTTCACACAGTTTAGTTCGCATGATAAAATTTTAGCATCATACTATATTATAAGTAGGAAGCCCCAAAGTAGAAACTTGAATTACCAAAATACCTGTCAAAAATTGAATGACCATTGTACCCTTCAGACAAACATTATTTCTATTACACTTTTGTACAAAAATGTAAATGTACATTTTAATAAATTTATTAATTTATGAACATCTTTTCACATACAATGTATATGAACACGAAAATACAATAAATATAGAATTACGCGGAACATTTTTTTTAATTACGTGAGAACATTGATTCTTGCAATCTGAAATGATATTCTAACTACTCTATTTATTTATTGTGATTATTGATGGGAAGTCATATAGTTTTCATATTTCAGTTTTGTTTCTTTATTTCACTCTATAACAATGCACATCAAATTGTCTAATCACTGTATTCATTTCTCTTGGTTCTGTCCAAATTTTCCTTTTCCTCAAAAAATCCATTGGTTTTGCCGTTCTTAATTCTGCAACATATCACAGGTTCAATTTTTGAATTTTTCTCTAGTTCTTCTCTTTATTTACCAATGTCTGATTCCTGTTCCATTTTGCTATTTTATAATGGTCCAAAAGCTGGAATTTAGATTGCTGATATCTTTAGCAGCCTTATTTGATTTTGTTGTTATATTTTTGTTATAAAATGATTGGTTGGCTTTTGTGTTATCTTAGTGGTTTGAGTGGCGGTAATTTGTTAATGGTAACTAATAAGCGAGACACTTTGCAAGCAGAAGAAGATCAGTGTAAAAATAAAAATTGACTTGTTGGTATACAAAAAATTATATAACATGATACATGAATAGTAAATGTTTATAGTACTATGTATTTTGTTTTTTTGAGGTTGCTTACAATTTTATAAAAAGAACAGCACAAAGACTGTGCAGTTAGAAGTGACAAGATACATACTCCAAGAAAAAACAAAAGATAAGAATCCCCTGAAACAAGAACTTACAAAAGATTCTATGATAACAAAAACTTACGGGGATTCTATGATATCAAGTATGGAGTCAGTGTTATTTACAGGGCATTCTTTACTCAGAAAAAAAAAAAAAACTACTAAGCAGTTCATTTTTATTCTCTAGATGGAGTTCCTTTCGCCCACAAGAGGTTGGGAGATCCAATATACATAGTAATTGTTAATATTGCACAAACATGACTGCAGATTCCAGAACTTATAAGCTTTCTTGTTAATTTATACTAATTAATATGGGATACATGTGCAACGCACGTGTTCCAAAACTAGTTAAAATGAAAAGAGAGAATGTGAAAGCTCACACTTTATTAAGTAGATATTACTGATGAAATATGGTAAAGTTATTCTGGGATTGATTTTGAGAGATGTAAAGTGCCTAACCTGATTAGATGCCTAACCATGATAACGATTTGGCTTCACATTTAAGTCGATCATTTTGTCCTTCTTGGCATGGTCATCTGCACTCCCATCTGAAATTGGGACAGGAGAGAATCTGCGATTTTGTTGATTGTCTTCAACCATTGGCTTTGGTGAGTGACTATATTCCCTCTTGTTTTCACCAGGATCTAATGTCTTCCTGGCTAACTCCTCTGTAGGCCCAGGTTTGTCTCCTGGAAACTACATGAGAAAGTATAGAAAGATGAACCAAAGCGTATCACACTGCTCATATCAAGAGTAGGATGTAACTGAAACACGACAGAGTTACCAACCTCAAATTTCTGCCTCAACAGAAGATATCTACTGTGTGTTCGTTTACCTCCAACGTGTACGATCATGTCGCATTGCAGACAAAGAGAACTTCCATCAATCTCACAGTAAAAGAATGCTTCATGTGTAATGCAGAGGAAATTAGCAATAGTTAGTTCGTTTTGCAAGACCTATTGAGTAGGATAAAACTACAAAATAACATCAAAGGAATCAGAAGAAAAACTAACTGAAGAATAAAAGGGATTAAACTCCACTAACCAGGTGCATTTTCACATATGTCGCAACGAGGAACATCATTGGGCTTAGCTAGTCCAACCCTCACATGCCTACTAGCAAGCTTATTACACATATGGACCTATTGATCAAATTTGAATATGATTAGACGTGTCCACAAGAATGAAAACATCAAAAGTCCCTTAGTGGCATTGTCAAATATAAATTGGTTAAAGGTTGACTCCAGTAGATTTGCTCTTTCATGCCTCTGGGTCAAAAGTGAGTAGTGTTGAAGATATAATTAAGAGTATAGAAGTGTGTACCCTCTCTAATATCTTAAACTTCCAGATACGGTGACCACATAATTCAACATGGTATAGAAGTAGCCAGGAGTTCGGGGTTCATATCTCACCACAATTCATTATCAATAGATTTTTCCCACATGCTTGACCCATAAAAAAGAATGAGGCTCACACGTGAACAGACATGTTAAAGATATAAATAGAAGTGTCCCTCTAGTATAGCATAAACTTTTAGATAAGAAGATCGCATAATTCAACAACTAGGAAGATCACAATTACAAGACAACTTCCAACATATAGAGGTATAAATAACTCTGAAGGACTAAGAAAGTAACATAAAAGAAGATGAAGAAATGAAGCCAAAACCAGAGAGAAGAAGCAATGATTCCCTGGTTGTAAATACTGAAGCAATCCCAATTTGCATAACAGGTCAGCATGATTTTTTACCTTAAAGAAGTTAATGATGGAGCAACTGATTGCAGCCTCATTAAATAACACAAACACACACATAATCTCACTCATCCAAAGAAACACACACACACACACAGATAATTTCAGGCAATGGTGTAAGTTTTGATAGATAATGATCCAGTAGTTTAAAAGCCAGAGGAGAAAGGAGGTCCCAACAATGTTAGTTCTAATTAGCACCATCCTATACTTGTAATTTTATAACTATACTCTGGACACATGCAATCTGCAACTCACTGTACAAAAATATGGTCATTTCTCTGTTCTTCCGTTCCCTTTTCCAGATATAAGTTGACTTGAACAATTATTCCACCCCATCAACAAATAAATTGCTAAACTGAACACATTCCGGTGAGTTCAACAAACTAATTACCTCTAAAAACCCAAAAGAAGAAATAGAATTTTCCTGTAAGTATAAAGGGAAAAGTAGTATTAGATTGACAGTAAAATTAGACCTTTTCGTCACAGGCACGGCAAAGGGCTGCCTCATCTGCAGCGCAGAAAAGAATGGCAGCAGCACTTTCACAAACGTCACAAAGTGTCCGCATTATTCATTTCTACGACTCCCCCAATAATAAGTAGACAAATATAAAGCTAACACCATTACTTATTAGTTTCAAATCAAGAACGCTTCAATTTTCGATATCAATTAAGTTCGGCTTCGACAAATAACATCCAAAGTTTGGATCTTTACGTCAAGTTGAATAGTAATCTGAGACAACTGCAGGAAGCAACTCACAAACTACAGTATATTTTAATTATAACAAACAATATTTCTTAAAAGGAAACTGCTGTACGTTTGAAAAGATAGTAATCTACTACTGCTAATTGATAATGATAACGGAAGATGGTAAGTGAGACTAGGATTATTTTTTTGATTGGCTGGGTTTTTGAATATCAGACCAGAAATAGCACCATGATCTATTAAAGGAAAATATGACTATATAAAAAC
Organism: Nicotiana obtusifolia; assembly: GCA_002018475.1. Taxonomy (NCBI): domain Eukaryota; kingdom Viridiplantae; phylum Streptophyta; class Magnoliopsida; order Solanales; family Solanaceae; genus Nicotiana; species Nicotiana obtusifolia. Next base: position 113,025 of record MCJB01029549.1, on the reverse strand, counting down.
TGTAAAGAAAAATATATGGTGGCGTCAACTGAGGGAATGCTCCACAGCCACAAGATTAAAGAGGTTGGACATGAAAATTCCAATTCTCAACCACCAATTACATATCTTAGACCTGGCCCATCGAATTTAATAGTAAGTACTTGTCTACTCAATGATGCTTCTTCATTTTCATCATTTTTGGATTTTCTTTAATGCAAGCCAACTTGTGAGGTCTATGATTACGCCACGTGCCCCCTTTGCCTTTTCATTTTCAACTACCGTATGTAAATTGTGTTATTGCATCCCAATGATTTGCCTTAATCGATTTGGTCCCCTAATGCTTCATTTTTTTGTCAAGTTTCTCCAGTGCTACTACTCCGCATTCATTAGTTGCCTTGTCGGTGTATTTACTTAGTTGGTGATTACTCCAATTTTTGTTGAATTTAATTTATACAAATTGCTCATATAAAACTTTTATGCTATCATTACAACTAAAAAATCATAGCAATGTGTCTACTTATTTTCGAACTACTTTCACTAATTATGAATAATTTGTTATACAGAAATTAGTTCTAAGTAATTTGATTATATTATTAAAATTGTTTATATTTTAAGTATATATAAGTTAAATGCATCTAATTCCATCTATCAAAATTTGGATAGTTGTGAAGCAAGTTGAGTCACAGGGCAAGTTGTCTAATCAAACTTCATTGGTTTAATAATGTAACAGTCCGACTTGTCGTTTTGAGAATTAACGTCCCGTTCAACGGTTTAAGATCTCGAACAAGCTCGTAATACATATTATAACTTGCATGTGTGATTGAGTTTGATTTTCGGATGATTCCGGATAAAATTGGGAGAATAATTCTTATTTAAGAAGTTTAAAAGAAAAGAGTAGACCGGAGAGTCGACTTTTGAGCAAACGACTCCGGAATGAAAATTTGATGGTTCCAATAGCTCCGTATGGTGATTTTGGACTTAGGAGTGTGTCCAGATATTTATTTGGAAGTCCGTAGTTGATTTTGGCTTGAAAATGACGAAAGTTGGAAATGGAAGGTTTGGAAGTTTGACCCGGAGTTGACTTTTTGATATCGGAGTTGGAATCCGATTATAAAAATTTGAATAGGTCCATTATGTCATTTATGACTTGTGTGCAAAATTTGAAGTCAATCGGACTTGATATGATAGGTTTCAGCATCGAATGTAGAAGTTGGAATTCAATAGTTTTATTTAAGTTTGAATTGAGGTGTGATTCGTGTTTTAGTGTTGTTTGATGTGATTTGAGGCATAGACTAAGTGTGTATGATGTTTTAGGACTTATTGGTATATTAGGTTGAGGTCCCGAGGGCCTCGGGTGGATTTTGGATGGTTAATGAAATTTAATTTGGATATTTCTAAAATGTTTCGACGTCGATTCTTCAAGAATTCGTGGTATCACATTAATCAAATGAGTTCCAAATTCAGTTTTGATATAAGCATTAGATCCGTATTGAAATTTCGGATTCATAGCAAAAGGAATCGTCGAATTCGGACATCGTATGAGAGAGTTATGCCCATTTCCGTGTGGGAAAATATTTTCCGTCATCGCCAGCGTCCAGGGTAAGTGGGGCGCTATCCCTGATGCTGGAATTTTTGGAGTTCTGGAAACGGCGCCACATGTAGCACCTCACGCCACCGGTGACGCTACAAACATAAACCCCTAAGACGGGGAGTTTTGTCATTTTTAGCAAAAATAGTGTTGGGGAGCTCGGTTTGAGCGATTTTCAAAAGGGTTTTTCACAAGTTTGAACTGGGTAAGTGTTCTATATCCGAAAGTGATTATATTTGATGAATTTATGGTTATATTCATCGTTTAATTCGAGTTTTGACGGAAGAAATTGAGATTTTTGCAAACTCTTTCAAAAACGAAAATTTTAGATTTGGAGGTCGATTCGTTATCGGAATTTGATAAAATTGGTATGGTTGAACTCGTATCAAAATGGGTGTTTGATTTTCATGAGTTTTCGTCAGGTTCCGAGATGCGGGCCCCGGGGTTGACTTTCGAGTTGTCTTTTAGAATAAAATTGGAAATCGACGTATTATTATCTGGAATTATTTTCTATGAATTGTAATTATTTAATGTAATTAACTTGACTAGATTTGAGCCGTCCGGAGGTCATTTCACGAGAGAAGACCATTTGGAATATCAGCTTAACTCCGTTAACGTAAGTGTCTTGTCTAACTTTGTATGGGAGAAACCACCCGTTAGGATTTGAGCTGACTGTGTCATTCGTGTTACGTGAAGGTCGTGTATGCGAGGTGACGAGTGAGTACACAACCTATATGTGGTATTTGACTGATTTGGACCGTAGGCTCCCTGCATGTAACTAATTGTAACTATTGTTCCATGACTACATCTTTTGCGTTAGAATTGTTTGTACGTGCTTTACTTGAAACTGTTAGCACATGTTCCATCTTTGTTGTCAAGATCACCTTATATGCCAATTGTTGATTGTAATCACTCATTGAATTCATGCTTTACCTGCCATATGCCTCAGCAATTGATGATCATAAATTGTGCCTTGGCTTATGGATTGTCATTTTCTTAATGTTTGACTTTGTGAGCTATCGTGTAGCCTTTTTCATTAGTTGTGACTTCTTTGGGTAGCCTCGTTATTCCTTTTGACTTTGTGGTATACCGTAGTTGGTTGAAAATTGATTGCTTAATTTGTGTTGCTGTTGGATCGGGTTGCATGCTGCAACGGATTTTATTTTAAGTTTATATTGTTGGAGCGGGTTGCACGCTAATCACCTCATTGTCGTTTGGTTATAATTAATTAACAGTCAATATATTAAAAATGGAATAATATAAACTTCGTGTGTGAGTCATTCATTCTATGTGATATGTCAAGTTGCTGAAAATTTAGCGAATGTAAATGAAAGGATTTTTAAGTTGTTCCACTTGTGCGTCTTTCAAAAATAAAACTCATATCTTATTCGAAGATCTACTAATTTAAATGGTGATTATATTTTTACTCTAATTAATACCTCAACTTCCTCATTATCATATTGCCGTGTAATTTATGTGAAAAATTATTTTTACGTTTTAATTTAATAAATCTCATATTTATCTCGTTAAAATTTGATTGAATTTCTTAATTTGTATAAATATAATATTATATTGGATCTCATATATTTCTAAACTAAACTAAATTGATATTCTATTTGCACCACCTCTCCACTATTTTACCTTATTTAAATCCTAAATTGGCTTAATAACTCATTTGACGCTTTACTATGTTCATGTTGGAATTGTGCTAATTATGTTTAAATTATTCATCATTTCATGGTAAGGACGAGAGTAAAAGCACGAAGGGTGATGCCGTGTTATTTTTATATTATATTTGTACTCTGACTGTATTGTTGCTCAATTGCTTGATTGTTTGCTCGATGGCATTCGTGTTCTCATTATTTTCATTGTTGATTTGGATTGAGAACTCTTCTATTATTGGCCGTACATTGATACTCTTTCCTTGTTAGCTTCACATAACATATTGTACAGGTTTATATGTCTGGTAGGTGTCCTGACCTGGCCTCGTCACTACTCTATCGAGGTTAGGCTTGATACTTACTGGGTAGCGCTGTGTTGTACTCATACTACGCTTCTGCACAGCATATCCCAGGTACCCAGAGTTATTGATATTCTTGTTAGGTGATCGAGCATTGTTGTGGAGACTCCAGATATACCTGTTGTCGGGTTCGCAGGCCTCAGAGTCACCTTCTGATGTTTTCATTGCACTGTTGATTCTATTATGGAACAGTTGTATTTAGAGATTTTCTAGTAAATTTTGTAGAGCTTACGACTTGTACTATCGATTTTGGGATTGTAGGAAATTTCTATTTCAGATTATTCTAGATAATTGGTTTCTTTATTATCATTTAAACTGAATTGTTAAGAATGACTAAAATTATTCTAACATTAACTTGCCTAGCAAATGAAATGTTAGGCGCTATCACGATCTCACCTTCGGATCGTGACAAATAAATATGCATTGATAACTCACAAGTAGAAGTCTAAAACAGTATAAAAGAGGCAAAAAGTAGATATGCATTGATAACCCACAAGTAGAAGTCTAAAACAGTATAAAAGAGGCAATCACACAATCTTACGAATTAAGGTGGGGTTGTCTGTTGTTGGGTTTCAAATCCTGCCCTCATCCAAACGACCTGGATTGACACAATGGGTTTAGAAAGTTTTAACAAACAAATTTTGTTGGAGGCGTGGCTTTAATCGTCTAATTCCTCCACTTACTAAGATTGGTATAGACATGTAAAATCAAGACCTGAGAATAAAGTTGCAGAAGCATAGAGAAAATTGTTGATATTATTCCATTGGGATACTCCGGGAAAGGGGACAAAAATCTAGTAGTGTCTATTCTATTTAATAATAAATAGGATTATATACGAAAACTAAAGTAAATTTTGAGAAGAAATGGATACATTGGTCTGAGGATTCCACATCCATTTGAACTGGGCCCTCGATCGATCGGAATGAACGTGTGGATATATAGGTATAGTAACAATGTCGACCAAACACATGCATGATATGATTATTGTAGTAGGAAGGGAAAAAAAATATATCTGCAAATGTTTAATAGTATATTTATTAATTTGGTGTAAAATAATGAAAATCACACTTGATAACACTTGAGAGCAAAAAATAAGATTACAGCTAAAATAGACCTCCCCCGGCCCTTACCAAAAGAAGTGATAGGACTGTAAGATTATATTGGGAGTAGCACTAACAATCCAAGACACACAAATGCAATTGGAGTTTTAATTAGAAGTACAAAAAATAGAAAAACAGAAAACTAATACTCCTATCACAAAGCAACAAATCCGTTCACTCATTATAGATTAAAAAGTTTTTTTGTTGCTGAGGTATATCAATAACTATAACAACAATTACATTTCATCCTAAACAAATTAGGATCGAGCTATATAAATCTTTATTTCTTTCATTTAGTTCAACTCATATTATTATCATTATTAAAATAAAATAAAATAAAAATAAATAATAATAATAATAGTAATTATAATAATAATAATAATAATAATAATAATAATAATAATAATAATAATAATAATAATAATAGTAGTAGTAGTAGTAGTAGTAGTAGTAGTAGTAGTAGTAGTAGTAGAAGTTTTCTATCAGTCTAAAACTTATTCCCAACTAATAGGTATCATCTATATAGATTTTTATTGTGTCCTAAGTCTGCATTGATTCCAAGGATTTGTAGGTCTTTTAAGACAACTTTTTTCCATGTGATTTTAGGTCTATCCTATCCTATTTTAATACCTTGCTCTATCATAGTTTTATACATATGAACCGGTGCATCTGTAGGTCGATACAAGACACGACCAAATCATCTCAAGCGACCTTATCTCATTTTATTCTCAATGTGTACTACCTATATCTTCTGGCAAATATGATCATTTTAATCTTATCTAATTTTGTATGACTACGCATTCATTTTAACTTTTATATTTATGTAACACTCATCTTATGAATATGTTAAACTTTAGTGGCCCAATATTCGCTACCACGTAACTTTTTGTTGAACTGTATATAGTTTTATAATTCTAAACCACGAAGAGCTGTAATTAGTATAGAATAAGCATTAAGGGAAGTACATTTACGCTAGCTTCACTCCTATATGAAAATTCCCTACAACTTGTAATACTTTGGCTCGTTTGGACAATTGGATATTTTATAGAGTACCAATACGGTACTGATACTAAGGAATTGATATATATTTGCATTCCTGATTCACGCTTAACTCACAAATAAGTTTCCTTATCTTTTATCTCCCTTCTAAAGATTTAGAATGATTTTGCCATATATAAGTGGTGGTATGCATATTAAATAATTTTTTATGAAGTATATATTAAAATATTATTCGTATAATATTATAGTATATGAATATATGTAGTACATAATTTTTTACCATGTATTCTTTGATACGAATACATAAATAAAATATTCCATTTATAATAACGATATATTTAATGTATGTAAGTCTATATTTCAATTTATTCATCACACACTCTGGTGTAATATGTGTATTACAACAAATATGTATTTTAAGAAAATTTTATGTGCATAAACTATATATAATTTGAGAGAGAGAGAGAGAGTTGGAAGAGAGGGTTTGAAGCCCTTATTTTTTGTACTAATCCTTTTGATAAAATAGGTAACTGATCCTAATTTGTGCGTTGGTATTAATTTTAAAAATTACATTTAAATTTGGAAAATGTCATAAAGGTAAATAAATCTATTACTTTAGAAATAAATCAAAAGTAATATTATTTATTCAAATAAACTAGAGCAGATAACTCCCCAGTATCAAGCTCCAGCAGTCTCGCCAGTGGGGGTACTTCAGCTGGTTGTTGCGGCACAGGTCGGTGATAGGCCCGCCATGTCTTCTGAGGCTTTATTAAGAATGGACAAGTTTACTAAGCTCTTTCCAGTTCACTTTCAGTTAGTACCCGCACGATGCATGATTATTATTAAAAAATATGAATCATAGTAAAGTAAGATTTAGCGTATTGGTTATTACGTTTCAACAAAATGATAATTGTCATCTTATTTTAGTATGTGTACCAACAATAAAAACTATGTATAATTAAATTAAATGAATCATATAATTATTGAGTAACTTTTAGATGAAACTAAAATATCATAATTATATAGTTTCTGTTACAAACGATCTAAAAATATAACATGATTCAAAACCAATAATTAAAAATACGTTAAGTGAATAAAAAAACTTCTATATTTACTATTTTTCTAACTTCATTTCTTATTTATTCATCATCATTTGTAAAATTTTCAATCCCTTCCTATTTGTAGTCTGTGATATAAATTATAAAGTGATACATTTGTAAAAATATTTATTTGAAAATAGTCCACTATGAGATAATGCTTCGTCCAGACTTTTAATAATGATAAAATAATTATGGAGTGGAAAGAAAGGTTAAGTAGCTTGTGGCCCTTTTTACCCAAAGAATACCTCAACAAAATGCAAACACTAGCTCTGACAGCATGATAATATGCAAAATCGCAAGTAATTTAGGGCAGAAAATGAGAAATCGAAACCTTAAAGTTCAGAGAGAAAAGAGAAACGATTTCATATTAGTGAAGATTAAGGAAAAAAATAATTTGTCTTTCTAGTTGTACACGTACAATACTTTTTGTCTATTTACAAAATACACTGATATTATAAAATAGACTATGTAAGAAAAATAATGTGGGCTCCGGATCAAGATTGGTCTACGTTATATTGTGTCCTATCTTTAGCAAAATCTGCATTAATTCTAAGAATTTGTAGGTCTTTCGAGACAACTTTCTTATATGTCATTTTAGGCTATCCCATCCTTTTTAATACATTGCTCTATCATAGTTTTATACCTATGGACCAGTGTATTTGTAGGTCGATGCAGAACATAATTAAATCATCTCAAGCGACCTTTTTTCATTTTATCCTCAATGTGTGCTACTTACACCTTCTGGCAAATATGATCATTTTTAATCTTATTTAATTTTGTGTGACTACGCATGCATTTTAGCTTTCATATTCTTATAACACTCATCTTATAAATATGTTGAACTTTAACGGCCCAACATTCACTGCATGTAACTTTTTGGTGAATTGTATATAGTGTTATAATTCTAAACCACAGGGAGCTGTAAGTCATAGACCAAGCATTAAGAAAAGTACATTTACGCTTCACTACTATATGAAAATTCTCTATAACTTAGTAATACTTGGGCTCTTTTGGACAATTGGATATTCTACAAAGTATCAATGTGGTACTGATACTGATCTAATTTAGTATATACCATCTTTCTCATAAAAAGAAGGAAGATACACCTACATATATAGGCCCAATCTTGATCTGGAGCCCACATTATTTTCCTTACATAGTATATTTTGTAATATTTGTGTATTTTGTAAGTAGAAACAAAATAGTGCACGTGTACACCTAGAAAGACATATTATTCTTTCCCTTATTCTTCAATAATATGAAATCGTCTCTTTCTCTGAAATTAGGGTTTCGATTTCTCATTTTTTGCTCCAAATTACTTGCGATTTTGCATATTTATCAATATAAGCTACTTTATTATTTAGGTATAATTTAGAAGGTTGTACTTTCTATAGTAAGACCGTCATGAAAAATTTGTTATGTTGGCACCTGACAGGAAGTTTCCTTGCACGAGTGTTGAAGAGTATGATTTTTGTATCCAAAAAGAAAAATATAAGAAAACACCTAATATAAATATGCATCTAGCTGAATATAGATGCGGACTCACGAGGCTATTATTTTTTCCATGCAACTCATTAGTAGCATATTACAAAGAAAATTGAAAGACGAAAATTATCAAAACACAAGATATCTAAATACTGCAAAAGGAAAGTGTATAGGCCAAAATTCGCCTTAAAATATTTAGGATAATGCATCGTTAAGGAAAGAATCAGTCGAGGTCGGTCAAGGGATAGCGAGGTTCGTGGTAAAGAAGGCAGTGATGGCCGAGGTCGAGCATCGTTGACAGGACATCAACGGTTAGTTTTCGAAATAGGATATTAAAGTGAATATTCTCTTCACTTGTACTATTAGGGTTTGCTAGGGATATATGTGAAATATATAAGGGAAAAAGAAAAGGAATAGGGGTATGTAATATTCATTTGATAAGAACACTTTTCAGAATAAGATTCTCTCTCTTGTAAAATACAAAGATTACCTTTCTATCAAGATTCTTGCTCATATTATTCCACACCTTTCCACCAGATCCGAGGATTGATCAAACAAATCTTTGATCTATCTGTCATTCATCATTGTCAGGAGAAATATTCGTCCAATCCATCCATTATCGGGTGAATTATTCCTCCTATTTACCTAAATGTCATTTATTGTTATTTATTGCTAGTTACACCTCCATTATTGCTGACACTTTAAGAATATTCTGTACTTATTATTAACAACCCTTTACAGGACTTGTCCCCTTCTCCCACGCATTTTCAAGATTTGCATCTAGAGTTATTATCTTTAATTAGATTTAATCCATTATCACATAAATTTAATAGTTTAGCCGAAAGTTATACTTTTTGGTCAAATAATTTGGCGCCGTCTGTGGGGATTTTCTAGTTAAGTCTTTTAGTTTCTTCTAGATCTACAATCGACACTGGTCACTAACGTAACAAAAAAAAAGAACCTTTTTCTCTCTGCATACATAGATCTAATATGGAAGGTAACAGAGAAGAAAGAACGAGAATAATGAGTGACCTCCCAACCAACCTCATGAACATCATCCATGAAAGCTCTGAAGCAGTGGACATGGACATGACGCCCAATGCCTCTTCTAGGCGAGGTGGATCACCCCCTCCCTACTGCAACATCACAAAATCTCTTGGTAAGGCAGCCTCCACGTCTGTGGTAGAGGAGGCACCACCAGCAATAAAGAAGCTCCTTGAGGCCTGGCTAACTGATACACTAACCAACGCCCTCCATAATCCCGTTCGGGATGCGGCCGCAGAAAATGCGAGAACCTGTGTTATGCCACCAGTGGACGAGCAACATGATCAACCCTCTCCTCCTTCCACGATGACAGGTATTACTCATAATGTTGTTAACAATGCAGGTGACGATGCTTTCACGGCCATTCTGAAAAGGATGAAGGAAATGGAAAACGAGAACAAAGCACTTGGGGACCAAGTGAGAGAACACCAAGAAAGGGTCGATAAAATACCAGGCGCCCCTAAGCTATTGTTGAAGAGAGATGCCGGTTGGTTCTTCGAGCAGCCGTACAGTGATAGTGCGCCCTACATGCCATACCAAAGACCTTTAAGATGCCGCCCTATCTGAAAATATATGATGGCACAACCAACCCCGAAGATCATGTGACCCACTACGTCACCGCCGTGAAAGGAAATGACCTTGCCAAGGAACAAATATCCTCCATTCTGCTAAAGAAATTCGGCGAAACCCTCAGGGGAGGCACATTAACCTGGTATTCGCAACTGCCTGCACGTTCCATCGAAACCTTTAAGAAAATGGCTGATAAGTTCGTAACAGCCCATGCCGGGGCCAAGAAGGACGAGACTAGAGTACACAACACCTTTGCTATTAAACAGTCTTCGAGAGAGGGGCTGAGGGATTTTCTTGCCCGTTTTAACCGAGTAAGGATGACCTTGCCAAATGTATCGGAATGAATGGCAGTAGCAGCTTTTCAAAACGGGCTGAGCAGAAATTGTTCAAGGGCGATAAGAAAATTATTAAGTCGGCTTATGAAGTATCCCCCAACTACTTGGGACGAGATACACAACGCGTATTGCGTCGAAGTCCGAGCAGACAAAGATGACCTCAATGGGCCGATCCATCGACTAACCTTGGTGCAAGAAGAATCCAAAAAAGATCGAAGAAATGATATTAGAAGAGATCCCGCGGCCTCACCAAACTGGGAACGACATCTCCCATATGTCAGAACCACCGCTGCGTCCTCATCTTGCCATGAAGAAGGCCCATCCCGATCAAGAACAGGGACTCACCGGAATGAGAGAGGTATGCCCCATTTACTATCCGCTCACAATTTTTAGATGTCACCTATAGAGATAGTCTACGCCTTGGAGAAGCTCGGACCAAAGGTGAAGTGGCCACAAAAAATAAGGTCAAATCCGAATACCAGAAAAGCAGATGCCCTCTGCGAATTCCATCAAGAGCGAGGACACAAAACTGAAGATGCATCGCCTTAAGATAGGAGGTCGTAAACATGCTGCGACAAGGACACTTCAAATAATAGCTGAGTGATCGGGGAAGGACCAACTTTGCTAGGGGACGTGAACAACATCAAGGGCTGCCGAAACCGCCCTCGCTATCCCCCACCATCCACATGATCATCGGTGGCAGGGATGACACTTCCATCAACATTGTGAAGTTCACCACAATCCACAAACTCAAACGGTCGATCAACCACGAACGGTATGATGAACTCGAAGAAAGTATCATCTTCGATAATTCAGATACCAACGGTTTGGCTTTCCCTTAATATGATGCTCTCGTTATCACTTTACGAATTTTAGATACCGACATACGATGGATTATGATAGACGACAGGAGCGGCGCGTGTATTATCCATCCTCGAGTACTCGCACAAATGAAACTCGAGGGCAAGATAGTGCCACGCTGCATCACACTAACCAGCTCTAACAATGCAGTTGAGCAAATATCCAGCGAGATCACACTCCCCGTCCTAGGGGGTGACGTCACTCTGGAGACCACATTCCACATCATGGACCAGGACACAGCATACAACACCATAATAGGGCGACCATGGATACACACCATGAGAGCTATCCCCTCCAGCTTGTACCAAGTGATCAAATTCCCAACTTCATGGGAAATATTCATTATACGAGGGGAGAAACGCATATCCCAGGAATACTACTGCATTGCCCTAAATTGTACGGCCACCCAGCAAACAAAGGATAAAGAAAAAGAGGCATAACAATCAACAGGGTCGAGGTCGGCATGCGATGACAGCGATGACGTCATCAGAGACCCCGATATGGTCGAGGCCCCAGGATCGACCATAGAGGACCTCGACCCCGTTTAATTAGATGACAACGACCACAACAAGAAAGCTTACATCGGCTGCAAACTTCAGGAACTAGGTAAGTTTCATGAATTTTTAACTGCTAACGCGGACTTGTTTGCTTTTAGCCATACAGATATGTCAGGTATCTCAAAGGAGATCACCACGCACAAATTGAACGTCGATCCACTCTACCCCCCGGTGAGGCAGGTTAGGCATAAATTCAACTCCGCAATTAATGACGCAGTACGCGAAAAAGTGGAAAATTGTTAGAAAATGACTCCGTCTGGGAGTCGAAGTAACCCCAATGGGTCGCCAACGTAGTCATGGTGAAAAAGAAGAACGGCAAATGGCGGATGTGTGTAGATTTCACTAATCTGAACAAAGCTTGCCCCAAGGATTCATTTTCATTACCTATATCGACCAACTCATCGACGTAATGGCCGGGCACGAGCTACTAAGTTTCTTGTATGCCTACTCAGGCTACAATCAGATCCTCATGGAGGAAGAGAACCAGGAAAAGACCGCCTTCATCACCCACCAAGGGACTTACTGCTACAGGGTCATGCCCTTCAGATTAAAAAATGCGGGGCAACCTACCAAAGGTTGGTGACGAAGATGTTCAAATACCAACTAGATAAAATGATAGAAGTCTACATCGATGACATTCTGGTCAAATCCAAAAGGAAAAAAGATCACATCGACCACCTGAGAGAAGCCTTCTGCATACTCAGGCAATATGACATGAAACTGAACTCCAAAAAATATGCGTTCGGCGTGGCCTCAACAAAATTCTTGGGTTTCCTAGTGTCACAGCAAGTTATCGAGGTCAATCCCCACCAAATCAAGGCCATTGAAGGGGTATCAGAGCACTTGACCACCAAAAAATAGGTCCAGAGACTAGTTGACCGTATCGCCGCCCTTTCGAGGTTCATTGTGCCATAAGTTCTTTGGCGTACTAAAAAAGAAGAACAGCCTCCAATGGACCCCTGAGTGCGTCCAAGCCTTAAAGGAGTTAAAGGTGTACTTGTCCTCGCCACCGTTGCTTACAAAACTAGAACCGGAACAACCCCTCCTCGTCTATCTCGCTGTGTCCGAAGTAGCTGTGAGCCCAGTCCTGGTCCAAGAAAATAAAGGTACGCAATCTCCCATCTATTACATTAGCAAAACACTAGTCGACGCCGACACAAGATACTCCCATCTCGAAAAACTGGCTCTGGCCCTAGTCGTAGCTTCACGAAAGCTTAGACCATATTTCCAATGCCACCCCATCTCGATCGTCACGATTGTGCCTTCAACAATTGTGCCTTCTCGGTCTCCAGAGCGGCAACTCGATCACAAAGGCCATAAGCCTTTTTTTGTATTTCTCCAATCTGTTCATCAAGTCGTTCTTCTTTGCGTCTGGCCGTCTGTAAGTCATTCTCTCGCTCGGAACGAAGAACACGGATTACGATCTCCAAGGCCTCCGCTTTCTTCGTAGACCCCGACCAAGATGACTCCGCCTTCTCAAGATCCGCTGCTTTCTCGGCGACCTCACCACTTAAAGCTCCCGCTTTGAACTCCTGCTCCTCGAGCTCGGCGCGCAACGAGACCACCTAGGCTTAAAGATCACCACACGGGTGTGAGCACGTGATTTTTACCATACTCGAAATACTCCTATAAAATCAATAAAACAATTTTTAATTAGTTATTAGCTATTTTAGGAATTTTATTAGATTTTAATTACTTGTATTTTCTTGTTTGTTTAATTTTTAAATAATTAACTCATGGAAATACCCGAAATATCATGCATTGCATTTAGGATTTCTTTTATATTTTTAGGATTGAATTAGTAATTACTGATTTTATAAAATTGAAAAAATCATAAAAATAGTTCTTTTTACGCTCTTCTTAATTTTTAATATTTAATTCTTAGAATCTAGCGATATTATAATTTTTATAAATGGTTATTTTAGATTAATTTCACATTTAGGTAAATTAGGATTTTAAATTAAAGAGTCTTCTAGTTTTAAAAATTAAAAGAGGAAAAAAGTATATATAAAAAGAAATTAAGAAATTGAAATAAGAAGAAGAAGAACCGGATTGGGCTAACATATTTTTAAACCTAAACTGAGCCCAAAATGAATAACGGGATTGGCCCAAAATCCGTTCCCCCCTTTCTTACCAAACGACCCCGTTTCAGTCAAACGAATCATCTGAGCCGTTGATCTTCACAGATCCAACGGCTCAGAACTTCTTTCCACCCCCTATATAACTGTTCCAAACTAACCCTACCCCTCCAACTCCATCGTCCAAACGACCCCTCTCTTTTAAACCTTCAAACCCTAGCCGCCCTTCAGCTGAGCAGCCATGGCTGCTTACCCTTCAAATCAACCCCAAAATCATCCCCAATCACACACAAACAACAATCGACCCCTTCTCACCCCAAAACTACACTCCATTTCAACCGAAATCATCCCGATTTTTAAGACAAAAAGTCAGAAACTTTAAAATTCAAAATCGAAACTTTTGGAAGCCGATTTGAGTGTGAATGGACTTTAGCCGTGTGTTCTTAACAAGAACACACGGTTAAAATTAATTTTTACTTAAAAATCAGAGTTTTACATGTTTGAGTCCGGTTAAAGTCAATTTTTACTTAAAAATCGGAGTTTTACATGTTTGAGTCGAGGTATTATCCTTCTCATTTCATTTTTTTCAGTTTTTCAGTTTTGTTCTTCATTTAATTACTTGTTTGAATGTGTGATTCATCTTATACCCCTTTCTACAATTTTCTATTTTGATTTTGTTTGTGTCGGGTCAAAACTAGTTTTGGGTTAATGATTTTGTTACTCGTTTCGGTTTGAGACTCTGTGAAAAATAGGGCTTCTCAAATTGAAGCCCAAAGGGAAAGGTCAGATTTTTGGTTTGTTATCTGGGTTGGGTCAACTCGACCCGAATTTTGTAAAAGGGTAAAAGCATATAAAACGGGTTAATTTGGATAGTAGTCTGTGGAAACCTCTAGAAAGCCCTTAGTGGCAATTTGGAACAAGTAAATAAGGAGACTTTAGGGGTTAAATAGGAAATAATCAAAGGTGATAACAGAAATCTGTTACACAGATTCTGTTATCACAGTCACACACATGCAGAAAAGAATCTGTTGAAAGGGAGGGGAATATCGTGTGAGGGGAGGGCTGATAACAGAAAATCAAAAAACAAAATCCAAAAATATTCTGATTGTTTGCATATAAAAAGGGAACTGGGGGATAGACGAAGGGGATTTTTTTGGGAGAAGCACTCATAGATATCAATCATCATAGAGACAGTCGACTACACAGATACAATTACTATTTCAAAAAGAAATTAGAGTCTGAGAAAACAGTAAACTTCTAAGTGTTTGGCTAAAACTCTGGCATTTGATTTTGAAGTGGAATCGAGCTATGGTTACTGTTAGCTTGCGGCTGCCTTGTCAAAAGTTGCTTAGGTGTTTGCTTTAAATAGGTATGTTCTAACGCTGCTTTGTAATTTCAAAGCATGAATGAAGTGCGTCATTTGCTGTTCAGTATTGTACGATTGGCATATTTACTTGTTCAATCTCTTTGCCTTAAGGTTCTGTTGTTATGCTCAGTTTACTCACTCCTGATTGAATTGTGATGCATGTTTTCTTTTACCTGAGATTCGGTTCTGTCTATTCTGTTTAATTTACTATTGTCGTATATGTTCTCTTTCATTGAGGTTCTGTTTTGTTCTGCTTAATTGACTCACTCGTGACTGATAATTATCTATACTCGTATTGAGTCTGATTTGAAGTTCTGGTTCGAAACTACTTTTGAATGGTTAGTGGTTGTTGGTCTTCTGTTAGTAACTTTACTGCTATGATATGAACACCTAATATGCTATAAAGCAGAGTTTCACTCAACGAAAACAGGATAGTTAGTTAATATTTCGAGTTAATTATAGTAGGAAATGATGATCATCTCATCTCTTTTGTTATGACTGTTTAAAACTTAAAAGGAATAAAGAGCAGGTCATTAGTTACTGTAATAAGTAGATTCAAGCAGTTTTGGTAAAATGCTGGGATCACATGATGGAGTTCTATAGTAGTTTGGCAGTCCGGCTTTGTAGTCAGTTAATGGGTCTATAGCTGTTATGTCAATTAATTCAAATTGACTGAGAAGTTGTAATTAATATTTTCTTGCAATTGCATGAGTATTATGAAGTTTTTTTGGTAAAATGCATACAAATGAATATAGGCTGAATTATGTATTTTTGTGACTTCTGGGCTGTAATGATAGCCCAGTGCTAAAAACAGTCTTACTTGAAACGAGAACTGGGCCTGTTCCAAGTTGGCCCGTTCCAATAGCTTTTAATTTGACTGTTTTTGAAGTTAATGCAAGAACCCAAATCTGGAATTACTGTTAAATCATGATTATTTCTAAAATTGGTATAAACTTCAGAGTTTGGCTGTTTCGAGTATTAAATGTTAAAAATTAACTGACTGTTGCTATTCTGATAATGGTACTGTTAATGTAAATCTGGACTATAGTAAATTACAAGGATGTTAATGTAAATTTGGAATGTAGTCATTTTATGAAGTTGATGGCTATGCTCGTAATCATGTTGATTGACCTATTTTAAGGCTACTGTTCTTAAAACAGTACTGTAATGTAAAATTTGAAATGTAATTGTTATTATAAAGCTAATGGCTATGTTTGTAATTGGGCTTATTTGATCGGCCTTATTTTAAGATTGCTGTCTAAAAGTAGTGTTGTTACTGCAAAATTTAGAATCTGGTTGCTTTTATGAAGTTAATGATTATGTTTGTAATTGAGCTTGTTTTATCTGAAATTTGTTCACTTTGTGACTCGAATGTGGCTATTCTTGAAAGTTAATACTAAAGCTAGAATGTGATTATTTTATAAAGCCAGTTGCTATATTTGCGAATGGATTTGTACTAGATGATTTGTTTTGGGCTTAAACTAAAATTTGAATTCCACAAGTAGACCCAATGATCACTGAAAACCAAATAAGCCTGTTGCTTTAATAATGTATACTGTTAAAGTTCCTTTAAATTAATAGAGGTGAGCCATACAATTAACGACGATCACTTATGTCCCTCTCAATAATTAAATACAAGTTTTAAACAATTAAGCCTTAACGCTTCAAACCTTCGTAGTTTTCTTTAGACGCGATTAACAACATTGCGACTATGGGTACGGTTCCCGTGACATAGTAACAATTTTGAGGGTGCCTTTTTAGGTGACTCGATTTTAATAAAACTTAAAAAATGAAACTATCAAATAATTTGAGGCGTGCCATGCCAAACAAAATCTACAAATACATGACCCTCATTAATTAAATACTTAAAAAACTGAGGTGCATTGTTTAGTAAATTTCACGGCCCTCGAAAAGATAAAAACGCATAGTTGCTTCAGGCACGTTATTGTAATAATTAAATTTCCTAAACTCAGGTGCGCATTTATGTGACCCAAATCCAAAATCTCAATATTTAATTAAAAGGTGTTACAAATTACGTGTGCATTTATGTGACGTGATTCGTGACATATTTGATTAACATTGCAATTTTCCGATAATTCTAAAAGCGAAAAAACAAAAATAAAGTAAAATATACTATAGGCTAATAATAGGTATTAGAATCAGATAATAAGCCGATTGTGACAATTGAGCGACCGTGCTAGAACCACGGAACCCGAGGGTGCCTAACACCTTCGCTCGGGTTAACAAAATTCCTTACCTAGAATTTCTGGTTCGCAGACTTAGAATTTTTTTCTCGATTTGGGATAAAACCGGTGACTTGGGACACCAAATCTAAAATTCCAAGTGGCGACTCTGAAAATAAATTAAATAATCCCATTTCGAATAATGTCACTTTAAATGGAAAAACTCTTTATATACTCCTTGGGGTATACAAAAAGAGGTGTGACAACGGGGCTTCAACCCCTCTACTAACCTCCAACTCCTTCTCTTTGTCCCTTAATGCCCCCTCAAGAACACTACTGTATTTTTCGATGATCTTCACCAGCTCGTCATCTTTTTCCTTCAGCTCGTCTAGGAGAGTTCAGAAGTTGCCACCTTCGCCAAATCGCCTACAGATCTCGCGATACTTACCGCGGTACTCGCGGTATTTTCTCTCCATCTTCAAAAAAATAGCCTTACGCCTCTCCTCTCTTCGGACGCTCTCAATCTCCAAAATCACAGTCTGAAAGAAAGAGAAATAGAAAATGAAAAGTAAGAACGAAACGTTGAACTCGACATATAAAAACGAAGAGGGATCGAAAAACTTACCCTAAGAGCGAGGCCGGCTATGCTCCTCGATAAAGTGGCATCCTTCAGCTTTTCAATGGTTTAGCCCTCCACATCAGAATAGAGGGGACCAAGGGAAGGGACCACGTCCTCCATATCAACTAGCAAATTTTGATCCATGGGGATCGCAATAGTCCATGTGGTCCCCTCCAACCTTACCTCGAGTCGGGTAAATCCCTCCCCCATCATCCTCACCTCCTTAGCATCCGCATCATAGCCCGTCTCGTAACCTTCCTCGGCTACACATTTTCCTTTTATGTTGGCCCTTGAAGAAGGATCCTCGATCGGTCGCGAGGCCGATGGTTCATCCTGCCGCAAGTCGTCAGGGACTCTCGCCGATGGCCCTTCAAATTCCATCATGGTCTCAGGGGAAAACGTACCCTCTTTGGCTTCAGACGATGGCGGAATCAAGAGTGGTAATTCGGCGTCATCTTCAAGTTTTATGGCGGCCGTTTCTTGGACGACAAAATCCCCCATCACCAAATTCACTGCTCGGACAGCTTTTTCGCCGACGTCCATCGATCTCCTCTTGCGGGGAAGAAAATTACCACTGCTCGGCGACGATTCCTCTTCATCGTCCTCGCCTACCAGATGAAGCAAAGGAGAAGTTGGAAACCCCGCCGGTGCAGAAGAAGACGGTATGGAAGCGGCAGTAAGTGTGGTCGACGAACGAGTAGGCTTGGCTGCGGCAGATGGACGAAAAAAGGCAGATGACCAAGTAGGTCTATCCGCAGTCACAATAGGAACAAAGTCCAAAGAAGAAGCGGCCTTCCTCTTCCGAAACGCAGGAGGAGGAGCCTTCAGTCTCCTCGAGGACCCTCGAACTTAAAAAGAAATTAAGTTTTATCATCACCAACAATGAACTATACCGGGCGAGCAACCATGTGGTCAAAGGAGGAATAAAAATAACATATGAAATCACCAGCAAAGGAAGAAACAGGCCCGAACCACTTGAAAAAGCCTGGCCACTCGCAAATCCCCACGGTGTGGGGCAAAATCCGGCCAATCCAATCAGAAATGCTCCCGACCAAAGGAGACACGCGACTTTGGCTGCACAAGGAAGAAATATGTTTAAAATTTACGGTTAGAAACAGACAAATCAAATGCCTTTCGCAAAAGACAAGTACTTACGAGCACGATTCCAGGTCTCTGGAAAGCCGTCCGCCTTGGCTACCACGTCCTCGGTTCTGACAAAGAAGTAGTTGAGCTAGAACTGACGGTTCGCTTTATTGTCCATCTTCACCACCAAGCATTTACCCCCTCGGTGGCGAAGATGCAACATCGTCCCCCTATAAAAGCTAGGGGCGAAGAGATGCATCAGGTGGCGGAGTGTGACCTTGACTCCGGCCAACTCGGCAAATTTTGAGAGCATCCTGATAAGCTTGTAAATGTATGGAAAGAGTTGGGTCGGGCAAACACCGTAATAGCGGTGAAATTCCTCTGCTAATAGGAGAAGGAGGAGAGTATAGCCAACCTGGAAAGGAGACGCGTAAAGCACGCAATATCTAGGACGGTGGATTTGCACCACGTTGCGCCTATCTGGGATTAGATCGATTGTGGGCAGGGATATTGAATTTTTCCCTAAGTTCAGCCAGATCGGCCTCTCCCATCGTTGACTCCGAAATTTCGGGCTCAGCTTCTAGCGCTTTCGAGAAATCAGACCTACTTTTCTCACTACGGGGGACTATTTCCTCCGCCGCAGGAAAGTTCTCTTCCTCAACGGCGATAGAGACCCTATCGGCGTGAGGGGGTATAAGCACCGCCAAAGGGGTAGGATCAGTTGCCATACCAAAAACAGAGGATACCTTAGTCATGTTGATTAAGGGAAAATGTTCGAGCAAGAAAATGTTAGAAGCAGCGAGAATCACTAAAACCAGTAAGAAGTTTCAAATAATGGAAGAAGAAGAAGATACGGAGTTTGTTGGGTGTAAGAGGTTTCATAAAGGTTGGAACATTGCCCACACACCCCTATTTATAAGGATGCAGGCATCGAAACCAAGGAAATAACCATCATTACATAGCACTAAACCGAAGCGGCAGACTTAATCAGGAAACGCGCACGAAACGAAGCAATGTCTCGAGATATCACGTCGTAATGACGTCAGACGCCATGACGTCATCTTGATTCATGGGATTTACAACCCCAGAACTTGTGGTTCACAATGGGACACGTTGCCTACTCGCCCCAATCATCACGACGCGTTCAAATCGTCTAAATATTTCGGTCACGTTACACAATATCCGCTCATCGAGCCCGCTTGATGCCGGCCTCAATAAGCGGAGGGACTAACTGTATAGGCCAAAATTCGCCCTAAAATATTTAGCAAAAAGCATCATTAAGGAAAAAAATCAGTCGAGGTCGGCCAGGGGATAGAGAGGTTCATGGTAAAGAAGGCAGTGATGGCCGAGGTCGAGCATCATTGATAGGACAGCAACAACTAGTTTTTGAAATAGGATATTAAAGTGAATATTCTCAGCACTTGAACTATTAGGGTTTGCTAGGGATATGTGTCAAATATATAAGGGAAAAAGAAAAGGAATAGGGGTATGTGATATTCATTTGATAAGAACACTTTTCAAAAGAAGATTCTCTCTCTCTTATAAAAATACAAAGATTATCTTTTTATCAAGATTCTTGCTCATATTATTCCACATCTTTCCACCAGATCCGAGGATTGATCAAGCAAATACTGGATCTATCTGTCATTCATCATTGTTAGGAGAAACATTCATCCAATCCATCCATTATTGGGTGAATCATTCCTCCTATTTACTTAAATGCTATTTATTGTTACTTATTGCTAGTTACACCTCCATTATTGCTCACACTTTAAGAATATATTGTACTTATTGTTATCAACCCTTTACGAGATCTGTCCCCATCTCCTATACGTTTTCAAGATTTGCATCTAGAGTTATTATCTTTAACTAGATTTAACTCATTATTACATAAATCTAATAGTTTAGCCAAAAGTTATATTTTTTGGTCAAACGGAAAGGAAAAAAACAAAGCTGAAAATAAAAAAAGAAAATCTAAGTTAAGCCAAATTGTTATCATTTCTTTAGATTGATATCATTATTATTATATATAATTTGCATATATACAAATAGAATTTGAAAATACAAGTACATCCATTCCAGTTTTAACTTGTATAGCCAGACAAACGTAAACACGACTTGTGGAAAAGCCACTTAATTAAACAATTGATAACCCGCGACTGGTTCTCCACTATTTCTTTCATCAATTAAACTTTTGAAAAGAACCAAAGTAGTAACAAACACACGACATTAGAAATTAACTGAAAATATACAATACTTAATTAGAAAGAAAAGTTGAGCATGTCCTTGCTTAAGCTTTCCATCATCTCTGCAGTCTCTGTGAAACCACAGCCACAATTGGTGGCTGTGAATTTGTTATGGCTGGTGCCAATATTGTGAGGCTTGAGTGGGCAAGTGGAAGAGATAGGCAAAAGTGGAATGTTGTCACAGTTACAGATTTCAATCATGTAGCCATCTGGGTCATGGAAAAACACCTGATCTACCTTTATGCCATTATCCTCTACCACTGCAGTCGTATATCTCATTCCCATTTCCTCCAACCTTCTCTTCACCACCTCAACATCAGTGCACTGCTTGGTTCCATATATAATGCGTTAAGAATTCATATTAATGAAACATGAACTTCAAATTAAGTCCCATTCAGTAGCAGAGTCAAAATTTTATACGAGTAAATTTGAAATGTTACGTGTGAGATTTGAACATGCAACCTAAAACAATATATTTTCGTTCGAAATCCCTTTATCACTTTACCAGAATTTTTCTCAATGTCAAGAAAATTCAACTAACTTATACATAACAAAGAAAGTAGGTTTAACCCTATTTGCACGGTATAATTTACCTGGAAGGAAATGTGGTTATCCTTAGGATTAATGGGTCGAGGTTCATTGATGGCACCGTAATCCTCCATAGCTACGTTCTCAAGCAAGTGAATCCCAACTCCATAGTTGTACAACCTTTTAAACGTTAAACAAAATAGTTGAGGTACCTAAATATACTAGTCATGCTTATTAAAGAACTTTATTGTTGCAGTACTGAGGTAATTATTATTGTTGTTGCATGTTAGTAATATGGACGTGCTTTATTCTCCGATGATAAAAGAATAATGGTATGAACTATGAAATGGGCGGCACATAGCAAGATTAACTTTTACATTGGCCTAGAAGGATAATGTACATAAAACACGAGACATACGTGCATGAAATATAGTAGTAATTAAGGAGTGAATCTTAGGTGAAATTAAACAGAAATTAAAGAGGGTATATAGAGGCTAACCAGGCACCATGGAAATTGAAAGAAGAAGGTCGTTTAACAAGACAAAAGCCCAAGACATCTTCATAGAAGCGCACAGAATTCCAAACATCTCTCACCAACAAAGACACATGGTTGAGTGAAAGCAGAGGCAGTGCTTGGCAGCTGCTCACTTCTTCAATCTCCACTATCATCTTCTCTTCCAATCTTATTTGGTGTTTTCTTTTCTACTATAGATATTCGCTTTCTCCTTTCTTTCTTATTCTCTTACTTGATGTGTTGTGGATAAGTCTAGATAGGGAGATTAGCTTATTTATAACAGCAGGGAGATCCTTTGATATACTTATAATAACTTACAAGTAATTATTGTGTGTGAACTTTCCGAGAAAGTTCTTATCATGCAGTACAGGACAACGATGTACCATATATTAGGAAGCAACCTATTTTCATTTTGCCTCACCAAAGCACCAACTCCCAACTGTACCAAAATATTCTAGCCTGACTGCATGCATCACATATTTTTTAACGCGTATTTAATAGGAGCAGAAATACTTGTACAATAATCTGGTCATGACAAAATACAGGGTCCTTACACAATTAGATGGCGCAAAGGCTTCACTTTGTCTGATGACAATATATATGTAGACTTAGGATTAGAATTCTTTTCCCTACGTCTTTACTGCAAGATTTCAATTGTTAATTTACACAGCCGCAGTAATCATCAACAAAGATTGAATGATTGAAATTAAAATATATCAAACAGAGAAGATTATGTTAAACATGAATGAGCGAGTAAGGATCAAAATATCATAATGCACTGAACCGTACTCATGTCCTCGTTACTGAACTCTGTACGTTGTTGCGAGTACTTCAATCGCACATGGAAAATGTACACACAAAAAAAAAAAAAAAAAAAAAAAAGGAAGAAGAAGAAAGAAGAGAACATGCTTAGACAGATAGTCTGTTTGGCCAAACTGCAAAAATCAGCTTATTTTGAGAAATGTTTTTTCTCAAAAGTACTTTTGGTAAGAAGCAGTTTGTGTTTGACTAATTAATTTGAAAAGCACTTTTGAGCAGCAATTATTGTTTGGCCAAGCATTTAAAAATTACTTGTAAGTGTATTTTCTCAAAAGTACTTTTCATAAAAGTGCTACTTCTGTTTCTCCTCAAAAGCATTTTTTTTTCTTCCAAAAGCTTGGCCAAATACTTCAACTTTAAAATAATTTTTTTTTTTTTTGAAAAATAAGTATTTTTGGGATTGAAGAATCTTGGCCAAACAGGCTAATAATGTCATACAACGGAAAATTTCCCATTTAATTTTTTTCAGATTAAAAAAAAGTCCATTCTCAATAATTTACTCGACATAATTATGAAATACAAGTCACATTATTAGCCACAGATGCCTTAACGCAGGTCACTGCCCTATCAAGCGACCCAGTGGAGAAATTAAAAAAGAAAAAACAACAAAATGCAGGTTAAACACGTGCATTTTGAACTCCTTCTGGGTTAGGAGTCTTTAATTTTCAATAATCTTTTTGTGTATTTAAACTCTACATAATTTGACCTTAATTATATAATTCTGTTTTGTTCGAATTATATGCACGAGTACTTCTAAAAAAGAAGTTACACTGTCACGTTTCTATCATCAATATTTTATTGTAGGAGCAACAATTATAAAATTAAGGATTTTTAGGTTTCCTTCTTTGAATAAAATATTTTTGTATTACTCCTAGTAGTTAAATTTTGTATTCACATATTTATATTAGTAGTGAAATTTTGCATTCAGATGTTTATATTAGCAGTTGAATTTTGCATTAAACAATTATTATTTAATTTTAATATTAATGGTGCATCGGCACGGGTCCTACTACTAGTTAAAAAGAGAAAAGAATAATAAAACGCAAACGAAGTCACGGCACTCTATTAATAGGCAACACTCTATTATAGAGTTTGTTGCTGCAAAATGAGCAACCCTCAAAAGACACATAAGTATTATAATAATAAAGTTGATGATAAGGATCCTCAATGCTCTCTATGGTCTATGGATCAAGGTGGAACGCGTTAGCTCACGGGCTTGTGTGCGGTGCACGTAGAACTTGGCCAAACTATTTAAGGATGTGTGCAGTAAGTGCTTACTTGTTCCCTTTTAGACCCTTTGCTTCTTTTCTTCTCATTTTTTGCTTCAATTTAACAATTTTTTTTAATCAACATTGCACTCAAACTTAACACTTAATCACCTATCCTTATCTTTCAAAATTGATCAAATAAATAACTCTTACGTGGTGGTTTACCTTGTAGACTTTTTTTCAAAACATTGTTAACAAAAAATAGACAACACTGGACTGCTTTTTGACATTGCAATTTGAATTGTGATAAATTTAATTGTTATATCAACTAACCACGAAGTTATAATCAGTTTAAGTATTTGATAGTTGAAATTCGCTAGACCAACTAATTAAATTTATACTAAATAAACCCCAAAAAATTGTTACATTTTTAGAGGTTCGATCTATCACCTCGTCATATTAAAGGGATTCCAACTTTGCCCAAACTATATTAAGCATTGGAATAAATTCCTACATGTGATCCGACCTCGTGGATTTTGCTAATGCTATTTCCGTTCAATTGAATCTTGTCTATTATTCCTCTAGTTTTATTGTCACCTAGGTTTGATTGTCCAAAGATACAAGAAATGAGCAGCATTTAAAAATTACACATATATCATATGGTTTGCTCATCTTCCTCTTTGTCACCGGCAACCTCTGAAAAATGCTAGTCGGAGATGCTCTTCACCTCCCCTCTACATTAGCCTCTGCAAAAATCAACAGCTACCCCTTTAAATTCCTCTATTCGCCATGTCAAGGTCCACTCTTTCCTCTGTTTTCTCTCCATTCCACAATAAACTATCCTATTTGTTGATGTCATGAGTCTTTAGACATTTCGCCCTTCCTATAATCGACATGAAAGACATAGTTTTTAATTCGTTTAGTTTTATCATTGGGAACTTAACGGTTGGAACTCTTTGCTCTCGTGGCAAGATTTCTGTAGCCATTTGATACTCCATTAGCATAGCTCAAGTCTAAATTCTCAAGTTTTTAAACCCCCTTTTTCAAATTAAATACAATACAAGACGGTTATTATCTGGTGCAAGTAAAACAAAGACATCCGGCCGTTGGAAATGATCTTTTAGTAGGTTTCATGTTCAATGAATCAATATTTTGACTGGTTATTCTAGTTCCAGTTTTTCATTTTGTTTTTTTACTTATTTGTTAATAGCAGTGAAAAATGGAACCTGCTTTGGGATTTTCCCAATTATCATCTGCTTAAAGACGAAATACTACTATTCTTTCAGATATTGCATGTTTGACGTTTTCTATATTTAGGGGCCCATTGTATACCTTGAAGCAAGCAGCATAAAGTTTCCAAATTTGGGAGGCTGTCCTTTGTTTCAAGTACTTTTTGCACTGATGTCTTGCTTTTGGGGTGTAGGGCATTTTTTGTTCTGCATAGAGAAACTAATGTTCATGTTTTACTGTAGTCATTCCAACTGTCATTGTTGTTGAATTGGTATTTGAGTTGCACATCTTAAAAAGAGGAAATTATTTTAGTGTGAAATGACCACATATTTTATATTTTGCATCTGCTAAGTTGTCTTGTGCTTGGTATGCAGATTCTTGGCGGTTGGTAAAACTAAAGGACTTGGACAATCCTTATGCAGAAATCAGACCACTATCCGTCCAGAACAAGTGAGAAAAGGAACACTTATTAGGATTGGGGTAAGTTCTCCTAGATGTAGATTTTATGGGCAATATGTGCCTATCCCAAGGGGACATGCTTCATCCATGACATATAGAATGCACAGTACTTTTCGTTTGAGTTGTTTAATGACTTCACCAAGAACAGCTGTAAGTCATCACGCACAAATAGCTTGGAAGAAGTTATCATGTAAATCTTTCTACAAAGGACAAACTTTTATCTGCTTAAGTCGATTTGCACAAGCGATTAGCTTAGCGTTGAGCAGGTCTCATTTGGTTCTCCCTGGTTTTCTTGGCTTAACATATGGAAGAAATATAGCATTGGCACGAGCACCGTCAGACTTGAAGTGTGGTCGCCCGAGGAATAGCTTATACAGGCATGCTGAAGATGGACATGTTTTGATTACCGCATTATTGCATTCCATATATGAAGGTTTTATTCTGCTATTGAGAGCCTTTTATATGGGGATACTTTTTTCTCCTAGCATTGTGATGGCCCTATTTGCAGATGTTTTTGGACCTTCTTTCAGGAAAATGTGGCTCCAGTTAGTTCGTAGCTCACTCGAAAGAGCAGGTCCTGCATTTATCAAATGGGGCCAATGGGCAGCTACACGGCCTGATCTTTTCTCTAGAGATTTGTGTACTGAGCTATCAAAGCTTCACACAAAAGCTCCCGAACATAGCTTTGCTTAC
Organism: Nicotiana obtusifolia; assembly: GCA_002018475.1. Taxonomy (NCBI): domain Eukaryota; kingdom Viridiplantae; phylum Streptophyta; class Magnoliopsida; order Solanales; family Solanaceae; genus Nicotiana; species Nicotiana obtusifolia. The sequence continues at coordinate 86,361 of MCJB01029549.1, read as the reverse complement.
ACGAAAAAGACAATTGAAAAAGCATTTGGTCGAAAACTTTCTGAAATTTTCGATGAATTTGAGGAGAAACCTCTGGCATCTGGAAGTATTGCTCAAGTGCATAGGGCATCCTTGTTGTATCGATACCGTGGTCGACAGATCAAGCCTATAGTGGTGGCAGTGAAAGTTAGGCATCCTGGAGTGGGTGAATCTATTAGACGAGATTTTGAGATTATTAATCTAGTTGCTAAGATATCGAAGTGCATTCCTAAACTGAAGTGGTTAAGGTTAGATGAAAGCGTACAACAATTTGCTGTTTTTATGATATCTCAAGTAGATCTTGCTAGGGAAGCTGCACATTTAAGCCGCTTCACCTATAATTTTCGGAGATGGAAGGATGTCTCTTTCCCAAAGCCTGTCTATCCCCTAGTGCATCCTGCAGTATTGGTCGAGACTTTTGAACAAGGGGAATGTGTTTCATATTATGTTGATGAGCTTGAGGGCCATGAAAGACTTAAGAGCGCACTTGCTCATATTGGGACCCATGCTCTTCTAAAGATGCTTTTGGTAATGTTCTCTTTATGTAGTGTGTGTTGTGTGTGTGTATTCTAATTAAGAAAATGTTCTCTGTGTTAATTTGTCTAGATTTGCATATAAAGAACAAAATTTTAAGCAAACGTGCAACCTAGGGTATACTTTTAACGGAATTAAACTTCTAAAGATGCTTTTGGTATTATTATCTTTATATATGATCCGTGTGTGGGGACATATTTTGATTAAGAAAATGTTCTCTCTGTTAATTTGTCTAGATTTGCTTGTAAAGCACAACGGAATTTAATGCAAACGTGCAACCTAGGATATACTTCTAACGGAATTAAATTTCTAAAGATGCTTTTCGTATTATTATCTTTATATATGTCCGTGTGTTGGGATATGTTTTGATTAAGAAAGTATTCTTTATATTAATTTGTCTAAATTCGAGTATAAAGCACAAAATTAATGCAAATGTGCGACTCTAAAATATACTCGAATGCAATACAAAGGTCTAATGGAATACAGAACTGACAATATATCAGACGCTGTTGTTCCCTCTCAGGCTATAAAAGCAGATATTTTAGGTCAGGATTTGAATAGAAATATGATGTATTGCAAGCAAAGCTGTGGTTATGCCTAATGTGGTTAGGCCAATTTTCAGACACATGGAAGTTCCTTCATTTTATATGAGATTTTTTTTTTTTGTAATTGCCTATTAGTCCTTACTCCCCTTAAGAAAATGTTACATGCTGTATTCGTCTCACAATGAAGAGAGATCTATTAACAGACATATTAAGCAATTGATTTACATATACTATAGATGTTGCCTTGCTGAGTTATTGTTGACATACTGGCCTTGAATACTCGCTCAGTGCCTATCCTTTACTTTAATTTCTTTATAAAAAATACTGGCCTTGAAAGCTGACCCAAAACTGTGCTCTTATCGAAGTTAAAGCAGTGATTAGTGATAAAAATAAATATGGAAACATATTATTTTGGCATTATCAACACTATTTCTTTCATGACTGTTACTTAGTGCTGCTTCTATTCTTTGTGTTATTAGTTATTACTATAAAGAAGGAATGAAAAGAAGCCTTCTATGTCATTTTCTTGGTTGCTCGCATGTAGTCTATTTCAGTAATTTCTAGAATTTGCAATGTTGAAGAGGAAATGGCATTGGAGGATTACCTTGTCCAAAAAGTGTTTAGATGGATAAGAACCTATTATCTCTATGTTATGTATTGGAATCAATAACTTTTACTTGCTCCTTAGTCTTTTTTCACTTTTCATATAATACCCGTTTCCCCATTTCAGGTGGATAACTTTATTCATGCTGACATGCATCCTGGAAATATCCTTGTTCGGGTAACCCAAAGCAAGCCATCCCAGAAACGCATCTTCAAATCAAAGCCTCATCTTGTTTTCCTTGATGTAGGCATGACTGCTGAACTTTCTAAGAATGATCGACCAATATTATTGGAGTTCTTTAAGGCAATTGCTCGTCGAGATGGCCAGACTGTAGCAGAGTGCACTCTGCAGTTGTCAAAGAAACAGAGTTGCCCTAATCCAGAAGCCTTCGTTAAGGTTTAGTTTCATATATCTTAAATGGATTATTTGAGAACTTCCTTTAGCTGTTCTTACTTACTTCCCCAATGGTAGCTATCATTTATTGCTCCCCTGGAAAGAAAACCATAATTTACTTATGCAAAGAAAAATAATTGGAGATCAGATTTTGTAAAAGCAGCCCGTAAGCTTTGCTAGTTATCCTCATTAAACTAGTGAACTAGTAACTTTAACATCCATTAATGAACTATCCTTCTACCCCAAATTGGCTATCAGGATTCACTTCTTGGGGATTCTGATATAGGTTTCAAGTGTAATGTTTTGGAATTGTGAATATGGATTGTAAGAAGATGGAAAAAGAGTATGAATATGTAGCACCAGATGTAAATTTATGTAGAGTATTGTTATTGTATGTTAAATTTGACTTGTTGTAGAAGTAAATTTTCCATTTCAAGGAGGTAAATCTTTCAGGACTTTCTGTCACGAGAAGTAGATCAAATAAAAAGTCGGATGGAGGAACTAACAAATTCTTTCCACAAACCCCTCTGCTCCTCCTATCCGCCACCAGTGGGCGAAAAGTTTATAAAGGAAAAAAAAGGTTAAAATGGAAGAGAAAAGGCAATGGTGATCAAAACTAGGTCTAATGTTCTTTATACTGATCAAAATGCAGCTATGAATAAGATTAATAATAGGATCTACTTTCTTCAAGTTTTTCAATATTGCTGCACAAACATTCTTGTTCATGAAATTCTTGATTGGTCATCTATCTATGGATACGACTAATGTCTATAGCGTGGAGTTACTCCTATTATTTTACATGATATCTTTATGCTAAAAAGACTTCTTAATCTTTTTGATAAATGGAGGTGATGAATATTTGCCTTAGTTATCTAGTGATGTCCTACAGGAAGTGAAGGAGTCATTTGATTTTTGGGGGACTCCAGAAGGCGATTTGGTCCACCCTGCTGAGTGCATTGAACAACTTCTTGAGAAAGTTAGGCATTACAGAGTGAACATAGATGGCAATGTTTGCACTGTCATGGTGACAACTTTGGTCCTTGAGGTAATTTTTCCCTTTTCGGTGAATCTGGTGTTTATGAATAAGATGTGGAATTGACTAACTCGCATTTCTATATTCAAACATGTTGAAACTAACTCATCAATCTGCTGAATAGTATTCGATGATAATCTTTCATAGGGACTACTTTTCTGGATTAAGATTTGTTCTTCTTTTGGTAATTACTGCATTTTGTATTTTTGCTGATAGGGCTGGCAAAGGAAGCTTGATCCTGACTATGATGTAATGCACACCCTACAGACGCTGCTGCTCAAATCTGATTGGGCAGAATCACTATCTTACACCATTGAAGGACTCATGGCCCCATGACAAGCTCTTCCAATTCTTCCTCTAACTGCGAGACAACTGCTTGTAAGTGTAAAATAATTAAATGTATATCATGTGTAAATCTTCCAATCTTATATCTTATGCAAGATAGAAACTTTGTTTAATGGAAAAGAGTGTGTCCATATTTTAGAATTATTATTAGTAATCTTAAAGATTCTATATGGCTGTTATATAGGGGTAATTTTACAAAGAGCGTTCTGCTATAGATATGACTGTTGTTACTGTTGTTGTTATAGAGAGGTAAAATATAACTTAAAAAATTGGTTCTAAGAAAAACTTAGCTTTTATAGTGAATGACTGTTATATAGGGATGATACTCTATATGCAAGAGTTTACAAGTAAAGAAGAATATAGTCATTCTTTGATTTGTTATCTATATATTTTTCCTTTTTCAAAGTCTGCCCTGGTTTTGGACGTGTTTTATTGTACATGGTTATCAATTAAAACGATGGTGTTTTCTTCGCCTGAATTGCAGAAAGAAAAAACCATGTGAACTTTGAAAATTGACTTAAGCACTGATCTTGGAGGCAATAATTGAAAGAAAACTAGAAGAAAATTCAAAACAAAGGGTGATTTTTTTTTAAAACCTATTCTTGTTAAACAAGCGCGACAATTTTACAGTAAGAAGTACCAAATCTCATATTGTGCATCCCATTCCATCCACATGCTCAAGTTATTAGAGACAACTTATTTATTTTCTTGTCTCATAAGCAGAAGCGGAGATCTAGTCCTCAAATTGAGCTAACTTTCTGTTTATTGAGATTTGGCAGTAATGTTTTTACACCATCTTGCTAAGATTATGACTTATTATAGGAGGTAATTGTCTGTAGTAATTCTAATCTTGCAACCAAAAAATACAGTAATTGACCTGCTATAACTGGAAAAAGTACACTGATAGTTTAAAAGTTGTTAGTGTATTTGAAAATTCTTTGAAATGCTAGTGTATAGAAGTTAAATCAAATGCCTTTGGAGAAGAAAAAAACAAATAAGAAGAGGTAAACACATGTTTCTCGAAAAGAAGAAATCTTCAAGATCCAGTAAAGCTAAGTTGACAAACTGTCATCCATTTGAATTAAATACAACGAGGCTGAATCTTGTGAAATATCGTCGCAGCATTGTGAAAAGACAAAGGAGACTTAGGAGTGTAATAAAAAAGGCAACCCCAAATTACAGAAAACTGAAGAAAGTAGTATGACTTCTGTTTTGTTGTATTTATTCCTTTGGACGCAGAAAGAATGCGTCTGAGTTAATAATAGACATTGTATTATAGTCCAAGGACTCAACGGTTTATGCACTAGAAGTTTAGAGCTGAACTTTCTGATGGGGTACCCAACACAGCAATATGGCATACTTTGTAGATAATAATTCAAAGGCCCCTCAATATAACAAAGTGCAGCTTTTTTTGCAAGAAATAATGCTGCTTAGACACAAAATAAAAGAGACATGCGTCAGGTCTTGCCTTTGAAAAGACTATAACGTGGGACTCAAAATCTAATATCGATGCCCGAAAACCTCCCAACACTAAGAAAGCACCTTCACACCAAATGTTTGGAAATTAGATTTTGTGGTTTTGGTTCCATATACAGTCAAACCTCTATAAATTAATAATGTTAGGACCATGAAATTTTATTAATTTAGCGAGGTATTAATTAATCGCGTAAATTAATAATTATTAATTTATAGAGTATGTAGTTTATATATCTACAATGTGAATATGTATGAAATACATGAATTTAATTAATAAGTATTAATCATGCATATTAATTAAATTCATGTATTTTCATTGATAAATATTTAGTATTCCATACATATCTCAAGTTAAATGTATAAATCCACTCAACTATTAATGTAGTTACATGTACTAACATTAACTAAGTTACTATATAAAGAGAGTTACTACATACAACTCTACAAATCAAAAGCAAAAATGGCTTTTCATCTCAAAGGTATAAAAAAATCAACCATGACAGATGGTATGCGTAGAGAATTATGTGAGTACAAACAACAAAATCCAGCATGCACTCAAAAGCAATTGCAACAGTGGGTGTCAGAGAAGTTTAATTTGCAAGTTAGTCAAGCTACAATATCAAATACAATCAAGAGGTCAGCAGAGTATCTATCAATTTCTGACATTCCGAAAGATTATGCCAAAAGACATAAAGCTGCCAAATTTCCAGAATTAGAGAAGGCTCTGTACGAGTGGTTTGTTCATAACCAAGAGCGCGTTAATATGAGTGGGGAACTAATTGTAACAAAGGGAAAAGAGTTTCTAAAAAAGATATATCCCATTGATACCCCTGATTTTCATTTTTCTCAAGGTTGGCTAGAGCGCTTCAAATCAAGACACGGCATCAAGACATATCGTCGTTTTGGAGAAAGTGGTTCGGTTAATATGGAGGTGGTGGAGAACAATTTACAATCCATAAGAGAGAAACTTAATCAGTTTGCTATGAAAGATGTTTTCAATATGGATGAAACTAGATTGTTCTACAGGCTACAACCAGATCGTCTTGCAACAAAGCAACTTGAAGGTAAGAAACAAGATAAGGAAAGACTTACAATTGTTATTTGCTGTAATGAGGATGGTTCTGAGAAAATTCCTTTATGGATAATTGGGAAGTGCACAAAATCACGTTGTTTCAAGAATGTGAATTTGGATAGCATGGATTGTGAATATCGTGCCAACAAAAGAGCATGGATGACTGGGATTTTATTCCAAGAATACGTTCAACAACTTGATGCAAAAATGGATGGTAGAAAAATTCTTTTAATTGTTGATAACTGTCCTGCTCATCCAAAAAACATTGAAGGTTTGAGAAATATTGAATTATTTTTTTTGCCACCTAACACAACATCAAAGATTCAGCCTTGTGATGCAGGGATCATACGAGCTTTTAAGATGCATTATCGGCGACGGTTTTATCGAAATATTTTGGAGGGTTTTGAAATTGGGAACCCGAATCCAGAAAAGATTAATGTTTTAGAAGCAATGAATCTTGCAATTTCGGCATGGAAAATAGATGTCCACTCAAGTACTATTGCAAATTGTTTCAGGCATTGTAAACTCCGATTGCCAGATGGTGAGTCCTCGGAAAATCAAGAACAAATGGACAATGACAGCTTACAACAATTGCAGAATCTAATCAATGGATTGAATTATAGTCATGCAATGAATGTTGAAGATATTTTGAACTATCCGGGAGAAAATGACACAAGTTTGGAGTTGCCTACGGATGAACAAATAATTGAGAGTGTTATGGAAAGCAACAAAGAAGATGAAGTGGAAGACGATAGTGTGGAATTAGAACAAGTTTCGCGCAAAGATGCTTTGAAAGCAGCAATCACCTTACATCACTTTCTTTTACAATATGAGAACTCTACACCAGATTTTCTTAATGCTCTAAGAAAGATTAGAGATGAGATTCAAGGTGATATTAATTTTAAAAAGAAACAAGTAACATTAGATTCATATTTTCAGAAATCTTCTTAGATTAGTTATGAATTATATGAAAAATATTTTTACAGATCATGAATTATTAATTTATATGTCAAATGGGACCTATATGAATTTATTTTTTCGTATTATCTTATAAATTTAGCGAATTATTAATTTATCACGTTGGTCCCGACTAAGGACCGGAGAAAATTATTATTTTAGCGAGATTATTAATTTATCGAGTATTAATTTAACGAGGTTCTACTGTAATCTTTAATTTGTTTTCTGTCTTCCTTTGTTTTTGGTCCAAACCCCTCTCGTCCTTTAGTCTCTGAAAATGTGCATGAACCTAAAAGACATTCAGCTTCAAACATATACTTCATTGTTTGTATATCATTGTAGTTCTGTAACTCGTGGACCAGCGCCGGTGCTCGAGGGATCCAAACCCCCTTTAGAGAAAAATCACATTGTATATACATGGTTATTTTTTTGTGTATATATAATAGATGATGAACTCCTTGGTCATAAAAACCTTGTCTCGCCACTATCCTGGATACAATCTAAGTTAACTTTAGATGATTTTGCTAAAAGAAATTGTGAAAGATTGGAAAGGACGAATCTAAAGTGGAATATTTTTGTTTCATTTTTAAGCTATTTGGGAGCATTATGCAATATAATGGTAATGCCAATTATGAAGAGAATATGAGCAAATTATAACGATAAGTCTTTTCATTTGTATATCTACTCTCTTTCGATTCGTTCGAAAGGGTCAAGAACTTTAAGTACCTTATGTTAAATGTTCAGTGAATAGTTGGAATGAAAAGGAATCGTTGTATTACAGAATACTCAATTGGAAATTTTAAGTGGGAGTAAGAGAAGACCAACTTCTTTTTTTAGAAAAAAAAAAAGGTGCTATTTGTTCATGATGCCTATTTACAATTTTGAATTTAAAGAAAATAATTTTTTAAATCTCTTATGGGTAAACGGATCTTTTACGTGTAAAAGTAAATTTCTCATGAGTAAAAAAAAAAAAAAAAAAATCATAAAACTAAAAATAAATTTGTAAAAAGCCAACAAACTAATTAAAAAAGTAATGACAGGTAATAGATAAAGCTGCAAATAATGGGAAGTGGCCACATGCATGTGGACGGTCCTCTCTCCATTGTTTCAATTGATGAGTTCATAAGGAAGGAAATGATAAAGCTTCTCTTTTCCATGCACATGGCTTGTAATATTTTTTTCCCCCTTAGTCAAAGAGGTCCCCTCAACCCCCACATATTCTACCTCCTTTACTTTTCTTTTCTCCCTAGACTAGATTCCCCAACTTAAGAAAATCAGAGAAAATAATTATGAAATCCTCCATCAGACTGTTCATTATTGAAAGAACAGAATGGGACAATATACGAATTAATAGGAGATTCATTCTTATGTTGATGATAATAATGATTAGAGTTTAATTTTTATTTACATTATCAAGTCAATTAAAAATAAATTATACTATCAGTCCATCAAAAATAAAATTAGAAATAAATTATCTGCTACAATATATTAAAATACATCGATAGTGCAAACAAATATTTATGCTATCAGTATATATAAACTAAAGCCTAATGATTAAGTATATGCCTGCTTTGGAATAATGACAGAAGGAATTTGAATGACTGAAATTTTAAATTAAACCATAAATACTAACTTAGTACTTGATGATAACAGTGTAACAGATTGTCAGTCATTAGGCTCTACAGGAATAACACGAGTTGGACTTAAGAGGTTCTTCACCTGCCATCATTCATTGTCTTCATATATTTATCTATGGTTAGGTGAAACTATGCATTAGTGTCTTCGGGTAAATGGGACTTTCCCTTAATTTCTTTTTGGGCCCAACATAAAAGTGAAAATGATGTTTTAGCTTTTGATTAATCACCTAAACTTCATGTCTTTTATGTGTTGACTTCTAATATATGGTGTCTTCTAGAGTTGTCCCATTGCGGAATATAAATATCAATGCAATATATGAACAAAGATAATCAATTGCAAAAGTCTAGAAGAAGAAAAGCATGGGATATAACTCTTGATTCCGTGTAATCACATACTTATTAATTTTAATAAGGTAATCGTGCTCAAATCATTTCGCATTCAGGCAAGGTTCGTAAAAGGGTCGCACTCTAAGGGTGTGATGTAGGCAGTCTATCCTAATGTAAGCATTAATAGTTGATTTCACGGCTCGAATCCATAACTTATAGATCACACAAAAATAACTTTAATGTTGCTCCAAGTTCCTTTAAATAACCCTTTCATTTTTAATCGTGAAGTAACAAAATTTCGTCAGAGTATTCTATCTACCAAAATATGTGGTTTACTTGTTCCTAAATTCCACAAAATCTGTAGTTTTTAATGATTAAAAATGACAAATATGTTTAAGAATGAGCCTTACTTTTCTGTTGACATTTCTAATAATATAATATCTTTATTTTTTTAAAACTCTTTCTTGAACTCCATATTTAATTTGTGGCTGGGCATTGCTTTTACAACTAACCAAAAGTTGACGTTTAAGCTGATAAAGATTGTTCATCTTTAATGGCAACCTATATTTCTTTATTTCAAACGAAAAAATGCTATTCTAGTTTTTTTTTCTTTCTTTTTGGTAAAATAAAAATCTAACAATGAATATTAAGGATCCTTGTTAGTTTTGACCTTTATCTAACGAAATGGTCAGTCCACCGAATTGATTGAGTCAGGGCGAAAATAATTTAATTGAAATAGAAGAAATCCATTAACTTTAATTTGGTAACCAGTTACAATGAGATCTAACATGTTTAACAACAAGTAGCCAGCGATTAGTTAATGTTTAATAAAATGACAAATACAGAATAAAATGTGATTAATTAGTTAAGCTGTTGTTCGATCTGGTTGTTATGTTTGCAGCGTAAATTAGAAAGAAATTCAAGACAGTAAAAATTTAAAGAACGGAAGGAAAAACAAAGGAAAACTAAAATAAGTATAGAAAATTAGGACTGTTACTTTTCATCTTTGCTAGCATCAACCAACCGATGAAAAAGATAAAATACCCAACTTTGTTCTTTTTTAATTTTTTCTTTTGAAAGAGTATTTCTCTTCCAATTTCTACTTATATTTAAATAATTCTCTAATTCTGTTTACTTTCTGTCTCTTTCTTCTTTTCTCTGAGATCATCTTCCAAACAGTAGAGAAAAAAAAAACAGAGAAATTGTCAAATGGTGCTTAGTATTTTTCATCAAAAACTATCAAATCAACTTTTTCTGAAAACGACCCTGACGGTAGAATAATTCCATCATTTGCCAGGTGTAAAAGAAAACAACAAAATAAAATAGAAAATTATTTTGGTCATAATATGTAAATAAATAAATGCATTCTATTATTATATTAATGCATGACAATATTCTCAACCTAATCCTCCGTTTTGTTGTGAAAACCAAAGGTTAAGGAACATTCATAAGAATCAAGACACAGACTGACAGACTGTAAATGGGGACCATAGCTAACCCACAAATCCAACAATATTTTAACTCTAAAAATAGCATAGAAAAAAAACATAAATGCATGAGACAAAAAACACTTAGACCCATAATATATACTCCCTTCTTATCATTCATGTTCCATTGACTACTCATCATCAGCTTCGCTTCAATTCAATTCACAGAATGTGATCATTGAATAATGCACCAAAATATGCTTACCCTTTACTTCTTTTTCAAGAATGCAACACCAAAAAATGTGATATATCAGATTTATACACTTAGTTTGACATTTTAAGCATAATCTTGAGGTTGGGTTGAGTACAATGGGTACAATTGATGAAGTGGCGCGAGAGGCTGGAGGCTGTGAAGAGAGAATTTTAGTATCGGTGCGGCTAAGGCCTTTGAATAATAAGGAAATTTTCAGAAATGATGTTTCAGATTGGGAGTGTATTAATGATACTACCATTATTTACAAGAATGTTAATCTTTCTGTATCTGAACGCTCTATGTATCCCTCTGCTTATAGCTTTGGTAAGTCCTTAGAAGTTTGATGATTTATTTCTTCATATTATTCCTGATTTTAGGTCTTAACTTTTTTTTTTTTGGTTCAATTTTGCTTTTTTGCTTCTCTTTTGTGACCTCTGGTAGAATCTAATTTACTTGGAGGTCTTGTAATTTGCTTTTTCTTATGCTTTTTGCCTGTTCATTCATTATTTAGTGAAATTTTGTTCAGCAACTCATTTCGTTAAAATCTGCGTTCTCCATTTTATTGCATTAGCTGTTTAATCAGAGAATTCCGTAATGAGGCTTTTCAAGTTTATCTTTATTAATTGTGATTTAAGTTCTATTGTGTTTTCCAGCTGAGCGTCTAGAAAACAAGTCTCTCTGACTTCCAGGGTAGGGATAAGGCTGTTCCCAGACCCGTGGGAAATAAGTGGGTTTGTTGTTGTTGTAAGTTCTACTGTGCAAATGCAGGAAAGAAAGCTTTTTGCAGCCTCAAAAAATCTGCTTTACCATATTAGGATATAACCAATTGTTATGGCTTGCATACTACAACTTACGATTCTCTGAGTTGACATTTTTCTGTTTTTTTTGGTTATAATTTTGCTTCCAGACAGGGTATTTAGAACTAATTGCTCCACAAGACAGGTATATGAAGAAGCAGCAAAAGATGTTGCTCTTTCGGTCGTTAGTGGATTCAATTGTGAGTAAGAAATTTTTTTTTTCTTTTTCTTTAGTTGTCCTGGTATCTGTCTCTGTATGTGTTCACTGTTTTCATGTTCTAGTTGTTTGAATATATACCAGTCCATCTCCTATATTTTTTATCTGAAACAATATATGTATTTGCTAGCAAGCGTATTTGCCTATGGACAAACAAGCAGTGGAAAGACATTTACTATGACTGGTATAACTGAATATGCAATAGCAGACATATATGACTATATTCAGACGGTAAACTCATTACTTTGAGATCACTTGATTATAGTGTCTGCATTCCTTATCTCCAAGGCTTTTCGCTTGCTTACTGATTATTCAGTCATACTACTACTTGTAGCATGCCGAGAGAGACTTTATCTTGAAGTTCTCTGCTATGGAGATTTACAATGAATCTGTCAGAGATCTCCTAAGTGCAGATAGCACTCCTCTTAGACTTCTAGATGACCCTGAGGTTAGTTCTCTTCCCCGATCAACAAAATTTTAGTTTTTGTTTTTCTTTCTTGTGTTTTTCCCCTTTAAATTCTCATAAAGCAACTTTGACAGAGAGGGACAATTGTTGAGAAACTTACAGAGGAAACATTGAGGGACTGGAACCATGTGATTCAGCTTCTTTCTATTTGCGAAGGTAAGAGATGAAACATTAGTGGAATGTATACAGAGGAGGGTTGGAAGAGTAGTTGATTGATATTGACTAAACTTTTGCAGCTCAAAGACAGATTGGGGAGACTGCACTAAATGAGACCAGCTCCAGATCTCACCAAATTATCAGACTGGTAAAATAACTTAATATTACTCTTGTGCAACTGGCTAACAAGCTATTAACTTATAAAATATTACAGCTTTGACACATAACTTATTGCAGACAATTGAAAGTTCTGCTCGTGAGTATTTAGGCAGGGACAACTCCAGTACTCTCTCAGCAACTGTGGTATGAAAATGTGTTCCAGAAGATAGTTGCTACTTAGTGTTGTCTTCTTGGTGCATCATGCTAATAACAGCTTTCTTTTTCACGGGGGAAACACAGAATTTTGTCGATTTAGCTGGAAGTGAGCGTGCATCTCAGTCCTTGTCAGCTGGGGCAAGGCTGAAGGAGGGCTGTCACATAAATCGCAGCTTGCTGACCTTGGGCACTGTGATACGTAAGCTAAGGTTGTTTTCACTTTCTTGCTGCCCTTCTAAGTTAGTGCGATACGATTGTTCTAAGAGTTTGTGTTTTCTGGTGCAAACTTACTATTGATCTGTGCTTCAATCTTGTAATGCTGGCACTTTAAGAAAAAAAAGCCAGGCATTGCATTTAGCTTTGTAGCATATAAGTCAGTTACATCAATTTTGCAGTCCTCTTACATTGCCACTAATGCAAGTTGTTCTATAATTTAATACAGCAAGAGTAGGAGTGGTCACATTCCTTTCCGAGATTCAAAGTTAACTCGGATATTGCAACCGTCATTGGGTGGCAACGGTAGAACTGCCATCATCTGTACGATGAGCCCTGCACGAAGTCATGTTGAGCAATCAAGGAACACTCTTCTGTTTGCAAGTTGTGCAAAGGAAGTAACTACTACTGCCCAAGTGAACGTAGTCATGTCAGATAAAGTGTTAGTGAAGCATTTGCAGAGGGAGTTGGCGAGATTGGAGAGTGAGTTAAGGAGTCCTATACCTTCTTTATTCCCTTCAGATTATGAAGCATTACTGCGAGAGAAGAACAAGCAAATAGAACAGGTACGGCATCTTGTTAGACGATCGCACGTATTTGCATGAATGATATATTTAGAGTTCTTAATTCTCCTTTCTCACCTGCCGAATTATGGTACCTCCTTTCCAAGTTTTGATATCCTATTGTTTTACTTGGAAACTTTCACTTGTTTCTTCGCCCTAGAGAAGTGAGAATTGTATTCTGTTGTATGGGAACTTCTACTCTGTGCGTGTGAGTGCGGGGGTGTGTGTGTGAGAGAGAGAGAGCAATCGTATGGCCCCATAACATGGTGACAGGTGTAAATTGGTATGATTGCAGTAAACAAAGATAAGAAGGTACTACGTAGAACTAAACAGGAATAATTGAAGCTACAAGAACTTTGCAATGCAAACTTACAAATATTTGAAATTTTTTGCGCATGTTAGATGTAACCTTCATATAACTAGGAGGTTAATTTCTAGCCCTTTTCTAAAATTGAAAACATGTAATATTTCGCATCTGACATGCTTTTTGAGTATCCCGCATCTTTATTGAATTGGATCAAAATCTTGTTTTCTTGGAAAAATTTACCTGGCTATTTTACAGCTGCCTACTGTTTAGACAGCTTGGACCGTTGATCATTTTGCCATCTCATTTTGTAGATGGAGAAGGAAATAAAGGACTTGACTTTGCAGCGTGACATTGCTCAGACTCAAGTTAAAGATATGCGACAACTGCTTGGAGATGATGCAAGTTTATTGATGCAGGTACATATGCTACTTAGACTGCTAGTTTGTATCTATGTATTTATGCTCTCAATGCTAAAGGCACTTGCACTACAGGTTGGTTTAGCAAACTACCCAAATCTGCGTGTGCGGAGATCACCAGATTATAGAAGCCGGATGCAAGTGTCCATTTTGTCAGACACCCCATCTATCGATGCTGATGTTAGAACATGTTCAGATGGACATAGCAGGAGTAGCTCTGAGGACCAAATTATACGCGTGCCAGAGTTTGAAGAGAACTTTCTCCATAACAGTTCATCTCCAAGGTTATTAGCTGGCAGTTCAAATTATAGTGAAAGTGATTCATGTGAAGGATGGGATGAGATTGAAAAACAAAGTAATGGAGCTTCAGAAGACCTATTCAAGGAAGTTCATTGCATTGAAACAGAGGAATCAAGTGTGAAGGGAAAACAAGAATCCAATTTTCCATCTCCCGAAGAAAGCAGTAGATATCCAGCTGAAATGACAGCAGAATATGGAGACAGAGCTAATAAGGAAACAATTTCACCTCCGGCTGATGACCATAGAAGATCAGTACCCCCTTCACTCAAGGAAGCTGGAGAATTGACATTGTTACCCTGTAAAGAAGAGAAGGAATTTGTTGCATTACCATCTTTTGAGGAAGAAAGGAAATCTAATGAAGATGCATTGTCACTTCCCTCGAAGGATTTCCAAACCCCTGAATCACCAAAGTTCACTGACAGTAGAAAGTCAGTACCATCAGCACCGAAGGAAGAAAAAGCAGAGGAAGAAGAGAAAGAGTTGGTGTGCACATTTGACGCTCCTTCTCCAGCAAATTTATCCTCACCATGTGAGCTCATTGGCGATTCACCACGCTCAAGAAACTTGAAATTGTGTAGAAGTAGAAGCTGTAAAGCTATCCTAACGGCTGATGCATCCTCTCCATGTTTTGAGGAACTCACCACAAAGGAAAATACTCCGCCATCTGGGTTAGAAAGAAATTTCAATGCAAGACCAAAGGGTTGGGAAATCAAAATTTCTCCCTTGAACTTTACCTCTGATGTGAAGGACTCTCCAGAGAAAGGCTCCACCGTTTATGGCGAGGTTGCTGTCAATATTGGGCTTGAAGTGTCAAAAGGGGAAGATACAACTAATGAGAATGTCAAGGATGTAGATGATAGATGTGATGCAGGGAAGAGAGAAAAAGATGAGCCTCAGCCCGAAAAAGAGGTTAGAGAATGCCCTGTGAGTAATTTTCCTTTCTTCTCTCTCTACTTGTCATTTTAAACATTCTGTCATATTTCTCTAGTCTTATCTGTTCATACTTCCGGTCACTCATGGAATTTCTACTTTAGGATGATTCATTTATATGCTTGTTTTTTGGATTTATTATTCTTCTATCCTTTACTGTAAATTTCCAGCTCTTTCAGAATACAAGCTTCACCTAAGTTTGGTAATTATGTCCCGAGATTTTCACATAAACATTGTTCTTTCATGGTTGATATTCATGGAATAAAAAGGTTAAGGGTGTCAGAGTTTTATAATGTGAATATTTTGACTCAAAAAGAAAAGAGGAAAAACCTTAAATTTGGGACAGTCGGATTACATTTCTTGGGCTTACACGCACTGGTTAAATGGAATCAGATAACATTTCCTTAATTTATTACTAATATGTGCTTGTTGTATATCACAGGTTCATGAGGCTGAACCAGAGCATCAAAAACTGTCAAAGTGTGTCAGAGATGTCGGTCTGGATCCAATAGAAGATGAACTCAAAAGTCTTTCCAGCTGGACCTCAGAGTTCAAGATACTACAGAAAGAGATTATGGAACTTTGGCATGTTTGCAACATTTCCCTCATACACAGAACATATTTCTTCCTTCTTTTCCAAGGTGATGATCCTAAGGATGCTGTATATATGGAGGTCGAGATCAGAAGACTGACCTTCCTCAACGACATATACTCGCGTGGAGAGAAAACTGTGGTCAATGGCAGGACTTTGTCCCTTGCACAAAGGTAATGGAATCACATCCGGCTCTAAAAACATTTAACAATTGTAAGGAAAAAAGAAAGACAATCCTTCCCTAGGTATATTTATATGTACACGTGCACTATCTTTGTACCTAAAAGCATGATAACATGTCATGTCTTTGCATTTAGTGGGCTAGTCTTGTACCTGGTATGCTGAATGCAAAAGCAAAAGATGCTAGATAATATGCAAACAGAAATTTGGACTAATTGAAAACTTGTTTGATCTGGAAAACAGCATGAAAGACCTTCGGCAAGAGAGACGGATGCTGCGCAAGCAAATGCTGAGGAAGCTAACAGAAGAAGAACGAGAAAGCCTGTACCTAAAGTGGGGCATTCGGATCAATAGCAAACTTAGGAGGTTACAATTGGCTCAGCGTTTGTGGAACAAGACAGATGATATGAGCCACATTGCAGATAGTGCTTACCTGATAGCAAAATTAACCGGATTGATGAAGCCAGGGCAGGCTCCCAAGGAGATGTTTAGTCTTGATTTTTCACCCAGACCATCTAGAACTTATAGCTTCACACGTAGCTTGATAACTTCTCTCTTGTAAAAAGCCAGGTCAATAATTGAGTTGGAAACACTTGGTGTTCTGATTTTTAACTGTTAGTGAGTTTGAGTTTTCTTTGTTTGTTTGTTTTTTGGATGGTGATCACTGGTGAGATTCTGATTGTTATTGGTTTTGTAGATTTGTAGAGGAGTCCCAATTTGATCTACTGAATGTAAAAAGAGTGTAACATACCTACATCATATATAGACTGGCTATTCCTCAACTATGTCATTAATTGTATAGACTGGCTATTCCTCAACTATGTCATAAAAAGAAGGATTACAGAGAAGCTTTTCAAATCCCTGTCCAAACCTTCCGTGCCGCTTTCTAGTCCAGTAGTACTCCTTTGGCAAGATCAAGCTTTCCACATAGCTAATGATACCATGCATAAAGACTTCCTTTCCGTGAACAAGAATGTTTTGCATATTACCATTCTTAGGATTGTACTATACGACAACCTTTTTCTTAAGATTGTCTACTAACAAAACTAGTTCTCCATCTCCTGTCATGAAAAAGGACACTACAATTCCATAAGAAAGATTTATTTCTAAATTCCTTACGAAAAATAAGGATGTCCATGATTTCTTTACTCCATATTCCTTCACGACCAATATCTCAACACCCCCCTTATCATCTTCCTGGCAAGCCATACTTAGACATTCATTTAAGACTCCTAAACCAACTATATCATTCTCTCCTTGATCACACTTAGACTCAGGGACGGGAAACATGTGGAACTTTTCAGAGATAGGATCAAAACAAATCACTGCATTACGTACGAGGACCGAAACTATCCCAAATACTCTCGTCTTCACTGTCATCGTCTTCACTAAAGTGGGGCTTTTTAACCCTTACCCTATAGTGAAGCCGTCCATGCAATGTTGTAATCATAGACAGAGTGGATAGTATAAGGGAATTTGATTTACCTCCATCTTTTGTCTTCAAGACTGGCAACTATAACAAACTCACCACCATAATCCAGGGTTTGATGTTGCATATATAATCAGTACTACTGCCTTGTAAATATTCTTGGAGGAGTAGAAACAAAGTCCCCCTTGTGCATATATAATAGCCATCCTCGTTCAAGAGGTCAAGCTCAAGAACTTTGGTATAAAATCGGGTGGTAGGATTCCACAAGTAAATATGCTCCTTCAGACAAATCAGAATAAGACCATGACAAGAACCTAAAAGCATACAAGTTTCTGTAGAAATCTCATCATCCCTTATCATTAAAGGAAACTTGAGCTCTTTCAAAGTGAGTTGCTGGTTTATGAATCGGAAGATGCTCGACTTTGAACAATCTTGTTTGCGCTCTGAATAACGTTTAACCACCATGGCAATCGCACCTTGTCGTTGTTGATTCGAGAACTGGAATTTTGCGCTTGAAATCCAAGAACACCACGGCTTAGAAACACACTTGAAACGTAACAAGGATTTCTTGTGTTTTATATTACCCTACAAAAACCCTAGCTTCTCTGGAATTAAGGTTTTCCAGAGAAGATAATATGTTCACGGCTAAGCCAAAGTCAATTAGGTTTTAGAAGACTTTTTGGTTTATTTATATGCAAATAGTGTTTTCTTGATGAGGAAAATATTTGGCTATAGAAAAGAAGGGAGCGGGAGTTGGAACCCCGGGGAGAATACACTTGAAATAGTTTAACCACAAAAATCAGTTTTCCTAACACTTCAATTCCTAGCAAGCAAACTTTTATTTGAATTTAATGGACATTAGACTCAGATGAAATATCATAAACGTTAACGTGGAACATTTTCGGGCTACTTTCATTAATAGCAAACTATTAAAAATATAATACAAAAGTTTAGCATTAATTAATGATTAACAAAT
Source organism: Nicotiana obtusifolia (assembly GCA_002018475.1). Taxonomy (NCBI): domain Eukaryota; kingdom Viridiplantae; phylum Streptophyta; class Magnoliopsida; order Solanales; family Solanaceae; genus Nicotiana; species Nicotiana obtusifolia. Next base: position 67,883 of record MCJB01029549.1, on the reverse strand, counting down.
ATAGCAGTAAAATATTTATACATATAACAGATTTCATTCATTGAAATCAGCAGTCCTAGTATTTAGTATCTCTCCCTATTTTTTCTCTCCATTCCATAACATGTTTTATGTTTTCTTTGGAAACCAATCCATTCCATAATAGATTTTTTTCTTTCCATACATGGACCTTTTTAATGTAGCGAAATTATACATTTTTATATTCTGATGAAATAAAATACATATATTTCATGAAAAAAATATATAATGTATGTTTGTGGTATATATATATATATATATATATATATATATATGTATGTATGTATGTATGTATGTATGTATGTATATCACATATTTGTAGGAAAATTCATGTGTATATGCATAAGTTGTTTATACACGTCTTTATATTTAAATATATATTATCGATCCATTCCATAATAATTTTTTTTCTTTTTATACATGGACTTTTTTCTTCAACTTAATCCTAGCAAAATAATATATTTGTATATTCTATAGAAATAAAATACATATATTTTGTGAAAAAAATATAGTGTATGTTTGTGGTATATTATAAATCATGTGTGTTTTTTATAGGAAAAATCATGTATATGCGCATATGTGATTTATACACTTATTTATTTTAAATAGATATTATTAATATATCATTTATATTTTGCACTAATATAACGTGCATATTTGTATAAATTATCCGTATATAAAAAGTATATGTGACCTCTATTTCTTCTTTTATATACTTATTAGTGGCATGTTTATTTGTTGTCAATATACTTTGAATAATATCAATATAATAATGTATTATGATATATATATATATATATATATATATATATTATATGTGGTATAAATATATATAAAAAATATATATGACATATTAATGGAATATTTACATTGTAAATTATCACAATATATTATACTTGAAATATATTAAAGGTATATTTTGAGTTAAAACAAAATCGTACAGAAAAAAGTTAAAAACTCAACAAAAAAAAAAATTTAAATTCTCATTGTGGAGACGGAATTATTTTTGAGATGTTTTTCTTTCAGAATCTTTGATATATTTGGGTAAGTATTATTTATGGAAAAGAAAAAAAAAAATTATGGAAGAGTGAGGGAAAAGGAAATGTAGTAGAAAGTGTATTAATGTGGAGGGATTCTTAGTTAATGGAGTTATCAACGTGAAAGTGCTAAAATAGTTTTAAAAAAAATGTGCCCATCTTGGAATAAGCAAAGTCTACTATCATTTATGAGAATAGTTTTCAAAAAGGGAGCAAGCATGTAAAAACCTCAAACATTTTCTCGTCAAGTATCAAAGTCGTGAGAATTTCTTTGAAGGTAATTATCGAAAGAACTGCTAATGCATTCTAGAATCATGAGGTTTTAGCTTTTCATTAAACAAATATTACTACAAACGTCATAATAATAATAAACTTTTGCAACGAAAATAGATAAATATTAACGTTGTCTGTTATCAGTTATTCTTTTTTTTCTTTTTCTTTTTTCTGTTATCAGTTATTCTAATTATTGAATTAGTCAATCTTCTGTTGCGGAGGTAAGGTCCATATCCCCTCTAGCTTTGTACTTTTTTGGTATATATGTCTTCACATGGTAGGGGCCTAGTCAAAACCCTATTATTTACCCTCAAATTGGATAACAATTGAATTTATTCGCGGTTTTAAGGATATGTGATATAATTTGATATAAAAATGAGAAACCAAATTGAAATTGAAATTAATGATAAAAAATGAATGCAAATAACACAAGTTAGGCGATGTTGGCCTTGTATGTTGACTGCCCTTGGGCCAAAAAACGTTGCAATCGGGGTCGGAAATAAAATAATCAGACAATAATAACTAAAGACATCAGTATACAGCTTTTTTAATGATAAGCAATGTCCTCTTAAAAATAATTAGACCCCCCTTTATATAGTAGGGGAATCCTATTTTAGATACAATTCTGTATAAGGTAAAAAATCTCCTGATTTGCTAATTAAGCGGTTCTATTGATTCGTGCTGAGACTTCTGCCGTGATGCGCGACCTGTTACAGATATTTTGGCCTTCCATTAATTTGGTTCGATGATCTTACCTTGAGCATGTTCGGGGTCACGGTCGGTTCTGAATCACAGGCTCAGTGTTCTCGAGGACAGACATTCTAACCTTGCGTTTTGCTTTGATGAAATTCGGGGTCAATCTTCAACTCTTCGTGTTCCGAGCTCGACCTGCCGTGTATTAATCGAGCTCAATTTCGTTCGTGTATAGATAGTCCCCTTGTTTTTCGGAGAGTAATGACGAAAAACGATATGAGCCTCAGATTCTCTCCATACGAGCTCCTGATTCTTGTTCCGACGAGTGAAGACAAACTCATGACGTAAGTGATACGAATAGTAGAAACATCTCATTGGTGCAGCCTTTAAGGCATTAAATGCGTGTCAGTTAACGGTCTGCCGCTTCGGGATGTGAACCGCCGTTTTGAGAAACTATAAATACCCTCCTTATCCATTCTTTGGAAACTTTACACTCAAATACTCGTGTTTTTTAAAGAAACTTCATCACTCTCATCTTCAAAACCTCTTGCCTTTTAGTTTTCTAAAAGCCTTCATAAGCTATCTACGAATTATATCTCCTTCTTATCAGCATCTTTTTTCTTCCTCTTCTATTCATAAGTAATGGCAAAGACCTCAAAATACGTTCCCTAAAAAGAAACTCCCTCTTCCCCGAAACCGACTGAGAACATTTCGCTTGTTGTCGCCGAGGAACCGATACAGGAACCTCTCCTAAAAATGTTCGTACCCTCGGGGTGTCCAACCGGAGCCGATTTCAAGGTTGAGAAAACTTCTTCAATATCGGGCCGGTGTGAACATGTCTTGAGGTACATCTGTTCGATCACCGACAGTGTTCTCGATAAGGTCAAAGAGGGCTGGTGGGAGGCGCGGTCTCATGGTGAGATTTTCTCTTTAAATTACACTCGGCCTAATTTTTACGCCGTCTATTCTAACATGCTTTGCTTCTCTTTTGCAGGTTTATCAAAAGATGTTGAAATGAGGCCTCGGCCTGTGGACGATGATACTTACGTCGAGCCCCCTTCTTCGAAGCAAGATAAAAAGAAGAAAAGGAAAAGGGCTCCGAGTTCTCCGGGCTTCGAGAAGAAGAGACCAAAGAAAAGATTGGGGCATAAGCCCAAGGGAAGTGCCAGCGGTCGATCATTGTCCCCGGACTTTCTCTATTGATTGAGGGACGAGTCCGAGGGGGAGGACGAAGACTTTGACCTAGTGGCCAGTGTGCCGTCCCAGCTCGAATGGCAAGGAGCCTCCGAACTAGGGGTAGGTGAAGCCGGCGTTCATCAAGTCGACGAAGCCGAGGCGGGGGCAGGAGCCGAGGATTCCCTTGATACGAGGAAAACACCGCAGGGAGCACTTGGTCCGATTGAGGTTGTCGATTCGCCTTCATTCATAGAGTCGATGTTTAATAAGGCCCAAGTAGCAAAAGAACGCCCCCTCGAGGAAGCCGATAGATCGAAAGACCCTTTCCGTGGTTTTTTCGTTGGTATGGATTAGATGGCCATGAAGGACGCTATTGGGTTCGGTGATTTAGAGATACCGAGGAAGGGCTCACCCTCAGAAACAAGCTGGACTTCTATTAGTCCGAAATTGGTCGATTGATTCCCTGCTCCGAGCGCATATCCTGATTGGAAACGCACCGTTGTTTTTTCCCTTCCCGAAGATGCCCGGGTTCTTTCCGCCCCCGTAGGGGTGGCCAGTTACCTTCGGTATTTGGTGACCGAAGAAGATCAAGCCAAAATGAACGAGGTGGAAGCGCCCTGCCTGTTCAAGGAGGCTTAACAGGCGTTGAATCGGGTAACTGGTGATATCCTTTATTATGTACTTAGATTTTACCGTAAGCAATCGTAACATTTTCCTTTGTGCTTACAGGCCTCGGTACTTCACCATGATGCTTTCCTCCGATACCGGGAAGAGCTCAAACATCACGAGGCCGAGAACCAAGAGCTTATCGAGAAGAAATACGCCCTTAAACTTCTCAATGAACAGCTTGAAGGGGAGGCTAAGAGCCTTCGGTCAGAGCTGGAGGTTGCTCGGAAGGATTATGCCAATTTAGTCGAGCAGGTAAAAGTTTTCGAAGCGAGTGATGACGAATTTGATTCAATGACTGATGGTCAAAATACGCATGTGCAGCAGAAACTCGATCGGATCGATCAGCTTCGAACTGACATGGATGTGGTTAAAGCTGAGGCCGATGAATGGAGGGTCAATATGGATCGTCTAGCCTCGAAAAAAGAGGCAGCTTGGACACAACTATCTTCAGTAGAAACCCATCTAAGAGCGGCAAAGGAAAAAGCCGAGACCCAGACCAAAAAGGCCGAGGAACTTTAATCTCGGGTTGGTTTGGTTGTCTCAGATCGAGATAATCTAGCGAGGGAGCTTAAAATGGCCAAGTCGGAAGCCGAAGCTGATGAAATGGTGGCTCAGTACAAGGTTGATGCCGAGGCGGCTCAAGACCAATCAAAAAATATGGTCGAGTATATGAAGTGGCACTCCCGTAGGCAGTCCCTCAAGGAAGTCCACGCTCGGGGTTTTGACTTATCTACGGAGCTTGAGGATGCCAAGATGTCTGAAGCCGAGGCCAGAGAATTGGCCTATCCCGAAGAGGATGATTTCGAGGGTTCAGTCGGGTCGGAAGAATGAGAAAACCTCGGAAATCCCGATGACGAGGCAGGACCCAGTCGAGATCAAGTCCCTTGTGTTCGATTTTATCCCTTTATGTGCTCAATATATATATATATATATATATATATATATATATATATATATATATATATATATAT
>MCJB01029549.1:43898-62892 GCA_002018475.1 Nicotiana obtusifolia | reverse complement strand
TATATATAAGGCTTGCCTTTCACAGCTTTCAAATTTTTCCTTTTCTTCTTTATTTGTATTCACAAAGATCGAAATGCCTTAGCATGAAATAGTTAGGTTGTGTTCGAAGGCTCGAACGAGTCTTGCCTCTAATATTGTTTCGTTTTGAGGCATCGTGGGGAATCGGTGTAACTGAAAACTTTCTTCCCCAAAGTAGCTTAGTTGTATAATCTGTCGAGTGTAGCCTTTAGAACCGGTTAAGAAATTTCAATGCCTTGTTATTTTTGTTGCAGCCTTCAGACGTCTGCGAGCCGTTTTTATATGGCCATAGCCTTTATAGTTCGGGCAATACCAAATAAGCTTTGTGCCCTCGAATTTTGTTAACCCGGAATGGCCTTAGCCTTTTAATTGGGGCGTTGCCAAATAAGCTTCGTGCCCTCGAGATTTCATTAACCTGGAATGGTCTTAGCCTTTTAATTCTGGCGTTGCCAAATAAGCTTCGTGCCTTCGAGATTTAATAACTTGGACCGTCTGAGTTTGTTTTTTCGGACAGCAGTCCCCGAGTGAGAGAGTGATTATTCGAACTTAGGTTAAGGCGGCCCTTGGGCTCGTTACCTTTAGGGGATCGTAAGCAGGGAATTCTTTAAGAAATTTAAAGGAAAATGTTAAAAGACATGACGTCTGCAAAAAAGAGACTTCTCTTTATTCTTATGCATAATAGTAATGTATGTGTACAAGTTTTGTGTCAGGGTTCGAGCAGTCTATGTGAGCACGGTTCATTTGACCGTTTGGCCCTTGCATTGAATCTTATTGATCTTTAACCCTTCAATCCTGAAGTCTCTTTCCATGCTAAAGTGGCCCCCAGTATTCGGGGTTGATCGAAGAAAAGCCTTGAATACTGTTGTCATCGATTCGTTACAGGCCTTCGAATCTAAGTTAGCACGATTTACTTGTTGCCTCATTAAAAACCTTGCCGTAAAACCCATTTGGGACAAACCGGTCCAAGAAAAAAAGAGTGCAACGTGTGCTTTCACCCAACATCTCGTATGACCCCTTGTTTGCTACCTGCAAGCGTTAGTTTATAATGTAAATAAAAAATTAAAAACGGGACCGTACCTTAGCAGTAATACCGCTTTAAGTGAGTTATATTCTAGTTGTTTGGTAATTATTTATCGTCCATTGTTCCGAGCTTGTAGGATCCCTCTTCGATGATTTTTATGATATGATAAGATCCTTCCCAGTTCGGTCCCAGCTTTCCCTTTTTCGTACTTCGTGTGTTCGGCGTGACCTTTCTTAGTACTGAGTCCCCGATCTTAAAGTATTGAAGGTTGGTAATACCTCTCGATCCGTTGCTATTGGGCAGCTAACCGAACAAGGGCGGCTTCGCGCCTTTCATCTAACAGCTCTAGGTTCATATTCATGGCTTTGTGGTTCGATTGCTCTGTTGCATATCGGAATCTGATACTTGGCTCCCTGACCTCGACCGGTATCAAAGCTTCGGCGCCATAAACTAGACATAACGGGGTGGCTCCGATGCTAAATTTTACGGTCGTACGGTTTGCCCATAGGACTTTGGATAACATTTCCTTTCATCTCCCTTTGGCATCGGTAACCTCTTTTTGAGGTTTTGGAGTATGATTTTGTTGGTAGATTCAGCTTGTCCATTCCCACTAGGGTGGTAGGGTGTCGATAGGATCCCTTTGATCTTGTGATCTTCGAGGAATTTGGTTACTTTGCTACCGATCAATTGCTTCCCATTATCGCATACGATCTCGGCTGGCATTCCAAATCGGCATATGATGTGATCCAAAATGAAACTGATGACCTCTTTTTCTCTAACCTTCTCATATGCCTGAGCTTCTACCCATTTAGAAAAATAATCAGTCATAAATAGTATAAATTGAGCTTTACCTAGTGCCCACGGAAGAGGGCCAACAATGTCCATTCCCCACTTCATGAATGGTCATGGTGACAAAACTGAGTGGAGCATCTCCTCAGGCCGATGGATCATCGGGGCGTGTCTTTGGCATTCATCACATTTTTGAATGAATTCCTTTGCGTCTTTTTCCATATCGACCCAATAATAACCGGCTTTGATTATTTTTCGAATCAATGACTCGACGCCTAAATGATTTCCGTAGGTACCCTCGTGGATTTCCCTCAAAATGTACTCAGTATCGCCCGGTTCCAGACATATCGCGATTGGGCCATCAAATGTTCTTTTGAACAAGATTCTATCTTTGGACAGGCTAAATCGGGCCACCTTTGTACGCAGGGCCCTTGACTCTTTTGGATCCGAGGGCAGTTTACCGGATCTGGGATATTCTACGTACTTGTTCCTCAAATCCCAAGTTAGGCTTGTCGAGTTGATCTTAGCATGGCCTTCTTCCACTATTGACCTCATAAGTTGTACGACTTTTTCCGAGTTGAATTCGTCGTCTTTGACCGACGACCCCAAGCTAGTGAGGGCATTGGCCTTGCTGTTTTGACCCCGAGGTACATGTTGTAAAGTCCATTCTTTGAACCGATGTAATGTCACTTGCAATTTGTCCAAGTACCTTTGCATTCGTTCCTCTCTGACCTCAAACGTTCCATTGACTTGGTTTACCACAAGAAGGGAGCCGCACTTGGCTTCGATCACTTTCGCTCCCAAGCTCTTGGCTAGATCAAGGCTTGCAATCTTGTCTTCATATTCGGCCTCGTTGTTAGTCAATTTCACAGTCTTAATAGATTGTCTAATTATATTACCTGCTGGTGGCTTCAATATGATGCCAAGTCTAGACCCTTTTGCGTTCGAGGCACCTTTCGTGAAGAGGGTCTATATTCTCGAGGAAGTACCTGAGTTAATCAACAACTCTCTTTCAACCTCGGGTATTAGGGTCGGTGTGAAATCGGCAAAGAAATCTGCCAAAATCTGAGATTTAATGGCTGTTCGAGGTTGATACTCAATATCGTACCCACTTATTTCTATGGCCCATTTGGAAAATCGGCCCAAGAGCTCGGGCTTATGCATAACATTCCTTAAGGGGTAAGTCGTTACGACACACATGGGATGACATTGGAAGTACGATTTCAGTTTCCTAGAGACACTTAACAAAGCAAGCGCTAGTTTTCTAGGTGGGGGTACCTAGTTTCGGCTTCGCCTAAGGTTCTACTAACATAGTAAATTGAAAATTGTGTACCTTGTTCTTCCCGAACTAGGACTCCGCTTACCGCTATCTCCGAGACCGCCAAGTATAGGTACTGTTGTTCATCCGCCTTCGGTGTGTGAAGCAATGGAGGGCTCAATAAATACCTTTTGAGTTCCTCCAAAGCTTGCTGGCATTCTGGGGTCCCTAAAAGTTGTTCTTCTTTTTCAGCTATGCGAAGAACCGATAGCTTTTGTCGGACGACCTCTAAATAAATCGCCCCAGAGCGGCTATTCGCCCGGTCAACCTTTGCACGACTTTCACATTGTCCACGACTGTGATATCTTCGATGACTTTGATCTTTTCAGGATAGATCTCGATTCCACGATTCGATACTATGAATCCGAGGAACTTACCCGACCCCACTCCAAACACGCATTTTTCTGGGTTCAGCTTCATGTTGTACTGCTTCAGTATACTAAATGTTTCCTGTAAATGTCTTAAATGGTCCTCTGCTCGTAGAGACTTAACTAACATGTCGTCAATGTAAATCTCGATTGACTTCCCTATTTGTTTCTTGAACATTCGGTTCACTAGGCGTTGGTACGTAGCACCAGCATTTTTTAATCCAAATGGCATTATGTTATAACAGTATGTGCCATATTTAGTGATGAAGGAAGTTTTTTCCTGATCACCCGGGTCCATCCGTATTTGGTTGTACCCGGAATAGGCGTCGAGAAAACTAAGGGTCTCGCGGCTAGCCGTAGCATCAATCATGCGATCGATGTTGGGCAAGGGAATAGAGTCTCTGGGACACGCTTTATTCAAATCTTTGTAATCTACACACATTCTTGATTTATCTCATTTCTTAGGGACTACCACTACGTTTTCTAACCAATTCGGGTATTTGACCTCCCGAATAGACCCTATTTTAAGAGCTTAGATACTTCATCCTTGACGAAAGCATGCTTGATTTCTGACTGGGACCTCCTTTTTTGTTTAGTCGAATGGAACTTTGGGTCCAAGCTTAGCTTTTGAGTGGATGGGATACCTATCATATCGAGATGGGACCAAGCCAAACAATGCTCGTTAGCTATAAGAAATTGAATGAGCTTTATCCTAAGCCCGGAGCTCAGCCTCGTGCCAAGGTATACCTTTCGATCGGGCAGGTCCTCTTGCAATATGACTTGTTCCAGTTCCTTGACCGTCGATTTAGTGGCGTCGAAATTATCAAGGGCCATAAAAGATCTGGGAATCCCATAATCATCATCCTCGACATACCCTCGTTTGTTCGAATCTGCCGAAGACGACATCGGTGATTGCTATTTCGTCCTGTCTTCGATCACTTGGTTTGGGCCTTTCGATGTTGGAACTTTAGATGTCACTGTCACCTCTTCGATCGCGAATATTTCTTTTTCGGCGGGTTGTTCCCTGTTGACCGTTCTAACCCCGTCGGGTGTCGGAAATTTCAACGCCTGGTGCAGCGTCAAAGGCACCGCCCTCATGTTGTGGATCCATGGCCTTCCAAACAAGGGTTATACCTCATGTCTCCTTCGATTATATAAAATTTAGCCTCTTGTATGGTCCCGGCGCTATTTACCGGTAATGTTATCTCACCCTTAGTGGTTTCACATGCCATGTTGAATCCGTTTAGAACTCGGACTGTAGGAACGATTTGGTCTAGTAGACCAAGTTGCTCCACGACCCTTGAGCAAATGATGTTGGCCGAGCTACCTGGATCGATTAAAACACATTTAACTCGAATTTTATGTATGAGTACAGATATTATCAGTGCGTCATTATGGGGCTGTATAATCCCTTTCACGTCCTCGTCGTTGAAAGATAAAGTTCCTTTCAGTGCGTAATCCCGAGTTTGTCTCTCCCTAGTGATTTAGTGCGTTTCAACCACGGCCCTTGAGGGGTATCGACTCCACCAATGATCATGTTGATGACGTGTTGAGGTTCTTCTTGCCCCGTCTGTCTGTCAGAACTCTTGTTCCTGAAATGAATTTTGGCTCGATCGCTCAAGAATTCTTGAAGATGTCCGTTATTGAATAGCCGGGCTACTTCCTCTTTTAGTTGCCTACAATCTTCTGTTCTGTGACCGTGAGTGCCATGATATTTGCATATTTGGTTAGGATCCCTTTAGGTTGGATCGGATTGTAGAGGTTAAGGCCATTTGGTATCTTTGTTGTGCCCGATAACTGATATAATAGTGGCAGCATCGACAGGTAAGTTGTGGTACCATATCATAGCTCCCTTTAACAGAGTCTCCCCAAATTTTTTCAACAGAACTGACTCGATCTCATCGTCCTCCAGGTCGTTCCTTTTGATAGCACATGTATACGAGGTTACATGTTCATTCGGGTCGGTCGTTCCGTTATACTTAGGTATTTCGGGCGTGCGGAATTTCTTAGGGATCGACTTCGGAGCCGGGCTTGGTGAAAAAGATTTTTGCACTAACTTCCTAGAATCCAGGCCTTTTAACACCGAGGGTGCTCCTGGGATTTGGTCTACCCTTGTAGGTTTCCACCTTTTTATCGTTTGCTTCGATCTTTTTCTCCCCTGATTCTATCCCTTTTGTCAGCTCCTCGAGCATTTTTATAATTTCGGGGTTCGCCCACGATTCGTATTCATTCAACCTTTACTACGACTGATTTGTCCCTTAGGGTAATTTCCGGGGAAGAACCGGGCTCAACCCTGTTCGTTACATGGCTTCGGTTTTGTAATTGAGCTATCGCCGCCTGTTGAGCCTACAACATTTCAAAGATTACTCGTAGGATGATCCCGTCCTCTTCAACGTTTTCGAATTACCGATCAGACTCCTTTATGGATGCTATTTTCGGGGTCGGTAGGTGGATGCGCATCAACAACCACGTGTGAATTAGCCTCAATCGTATCTGCAATCGGGATTTCGTTACCGAGCGCTATGTTGTTATTTTCACCTTGGTGACCGTCTCGTTGTCAACGTGCAGAGGTGCCGATTGAGAGTTTGACAATTATGTATTATAGCCTGGAATCAAAGACACTTCAAAGAGCAAGTGTGAAGCAGTGTGTGTTATGGAGACTTGTATCAAATAACCACTATTATCATTAGCCCCATGCTGGGCGCCAAGCTGTTACCCTCAAAATCGGATAGCAATTGAATTTATTTGCGGTTTTAAGGATATGTAATCTAATTTGATACAAAAATGAAAAACCAAATTAAAATTAAAATTAATGATAAAAAATGAATGCAAACCACACAAGTTAGGCGGTGTTGGCCTTGTATTTTAACTACCCTTGGGCCAAGAAACGTTGCTATCGGAGTCGAAAATAGAATAATCAGACAATAATAACTAAAGAGAACAGTATACAACTTTTTTAATGATAAGTAATGTCCTCCTACAAATAATTAGACCTCCCTTTATATAGTAGGGGAATCCTATTTTAGGTACAATTCTGTATAAGGTAAAAAAATCTCCTGATTTGCTAATTAACCTGTTCCATTGATTCGTGCCGAGACTAGCCGTGATGCGCGACCTATTACGGATATTTTGGCCTTCCGTTATTTTGGTTCGACGATCTTACCTTGAGCATGTTCGCGGTCAGGGTCGATTCTGAATCACGGGCTCAGTGTTCTCGAGGACAGACATTCTAACCTCGCATTCTGCTTTGATGAAACTCGGGGTCAATCTTCAACCCTTCGCGTTTCGAGCCCGATCTGCCGTGTATTAATCGAGCCCGATAACGACCGTGTACACCATAACTGGAGGTTAATGGCTAATTTAAAAAATCAGTTATTCTATTTAAAAAAACACAATATATATATATATATATATATATATATATATATATATATATATATATATATATATAATAATAATAAACAAATCGCAACTCGCTTGTGGGTTTTCTTAACCCGAGATTTTGAGAGATAAAAGAAAATAATATCCAACCAAAAGAATTTCCGATGAATATTTTACCAGTTTTTCACAACTAATTTTCCAAATTTTAGGAAGAAAATATAGATTAATTAGACCGTAAAAGTAGGGATGTCTAAGAAGAGGGTACTGGGTCCTTAAGAGTTAAGGTAGGAGGAGGGTAAGGATATGGGGAGGATTCTACTTTTCTTAAGGGTATTTAAGGATATGGGTTAAGTATTTCTTTTGGTACCCTACCAGTACCCCTACCGGTACTTAAGGGTAATTTTAAATTATAAATTAAATATATATATATATATATATATACAAACAAACTTTGATGGTTGAAAAAAAATTCAAGGATAGGAAGTGCCTTTTATTTTATTTTGTTTTATTCAATGTAAATATTAGGTTTCTAATACAAGTTGCAAGTATTTATTTGTATTTCAACACTAGTAAAAATAATATTACATATTTCTTTTGAATGATTTACATAGTTTTTCAATAACTTTTCGTGGTTCTTCGGTTGAAATTGGTAGCACTTGTTCGTCTACGTCCCCGCCATCTCTAGTGGATAGTATTTCATTATATGCATCGTCTTCTTCTTGAATTATTTCTGAAAGGCCAAAGTTTCTTCTCCACCGTTTTAATCTAATCTCTGAATAAAATGGCAGTATCCAAGATGTCTTCTTCCAATGAGTGTCTGTGGTCTCCAAGTTGAAATCGTATTGTATTGAAAGCGCTTTCGGAAGCTAATGATGAAGCTTGAATAGTTAGCATATCTCAGGTCATTCTTGAAAGAATCGAAAATAATTGTTCATTCATTCTCCAATATTTTAGCAAGTCTTTATTCCCTTTATCATCGCGAATATCAATAATTCCTGCAAGTAAATAAACATCAAGCTCGTTAATTCGTGAAGATTGTGATTGACTAATCATTTGCCAAATAGCAACAACGTCTATTTGCAGCAACCTTTTTAAGAGGTTGAGATGATGAAAAAGTAGAGGCACTACTAGTTGGTGCAACAGAGTTCATTTATCTTTGGTAATAGTCATACACAACTTTAGCATTTTATTGAATACTAGCCAAACAAATAGAAAGAGTTGGTCTTTGAGTTGGTACTATTTCTAAATTAAAGTAAATTATTTCAATAAGTGTCTTTGCACCGTTAACTTTGATTTGAGGATGTAAACCAGCAGCAGTAATGTAAATAACAGGAATAGAAAAGAAATATTATTTAAATTTTCAACCATTATTTTAATAGCATCTTTATAATCTTCTTTTTGTTTATACTCAAAAAATAACATCAAAACTTCAGTTATATAAATTAACATGCTAGAAATAGTTGGATAATATACCCCAGAAAATTCTTTAGTAGGATAGAAAATTTTTTCTAAAAAATGAATAAGATGAGAAGCTGTATCTCAATCATTATCTATTATCATATTGTGAACATAATGAACATGGGAATTAAACATGTCGGTAATAGGCAATCAATATTCATAAGCAACAAACAACATATCATATACTGAATTCCATTTAGTTGCAACTTCTTTAGGAATTTTTCTACCGGTTAATTCACAAGATTCACAATGCATCTAAAATTCTCTACGTCTAGCAGGCATTTGAGAGCGAAAAATATAACCAACTTCAAATCTAATTTTGTTAAGTGAAGTGCCAAATAAAGTAAGTCCATCTTGAGCAACTAATTTGTAAATATGACATGCACATTAATATGAAATAAATCCGCAAAAAATGGAGTTAATCTAGTTTTCAAAACTCCTATAGCAGAAGTGCTACTAGAAGAATTATCTAAAGTAATAGTAATAATTTTGTTTGAAAGTCCAAATCACAAATTTATTTAATTTATTAAGAAATAAAAATACCAGTGTGTCGGTCATCAATAAATTTATAATCAATAATGCATTTTTGCATATTTCAGTTGTTATCTGTCCATAACTTGTAATTAATAAGTAATCATAACCATTTACACTACGACTTATGTCAGAAATGATAGAAACTCTACAGTCTAAGTGAAAAAATAAATATTGTAAATATTATTGATATTCACGTTGAAATTTAAAAACACCAATTCTAACAGTTGTTCTAAAAAAATCTTGAAAAGTAGGATTATAGGTCTCTTGTATGTAACGAACAAACCCGTCAGATGACGAAAAACTAAAGGGCAAACCCTCTACAACAACCATTTTGCTATATTTTATCTATCCTTTTTTTGTTCATAATGGAAAAGGCCTCCCATCACAGGATTAATTTGTGGTTGTACAGTATGAGAATCGTGCACCGACTGAGTAGGATTTATTTCAAAATAGGGACCCCTCCTAGCAAGCCAAACACCTTTGTGATGAAGTTGCATATGCTCATTAAATCTCCCGTTCCGCCATGAACAAATTTATTTTTAAAAGTTAATCATCGTTTACAAAGTTTACAAATAGCCTTTTCACTATAGTATGAGAACCATGCCCCCACGGAGTAGGATTTGTTTCAGAACGGAGACCCCCCTCCCTAGCAAGCCAAACATCTTTGCGATGAAGTTGCATGTGCTTCATTAAACCTTCCGTTCCGCTATGAACAAATTTATTGTTAAAAGGTAATCAGTGTTTACAAAGTTTACAAATAGCCTTTTTACTAGCCTTATCATGCGTAAACCGGTACCAATCACTACAAAAAAATGGACCACTTGTAGAGGTATTATTGGGGAGGTTCTTACTATCTCCACAAATTGTATCAATTTGGGGGGTCGGGTGTCCTTAAGTGACGCAAATAAACCTCTGCTACCCTAAAAATAAAAAAGAGCGCCATTATTTCCCCCTACATTTTCCCCTTTCCCTTTTTTCCCCAACCCTTCACGCCTTTAACCCCTTTCTCTAGAAACTTCCACCTTTTAACACCTCTCTCCTAGCCCCTTCAAATTTTAGTATTCATCCAATTTTGTAAATCGGATCTAGTAAGTATTATTCCGATTTGAGGATACATATAGAATTACAACTTATTGTTTTTTAGTGTTGTGTTGCTTGAACGTTCGAAAGAAAGGTCCTTTTTATATTTTTTCCCCCAATTTGTTAATATCTAGCTTTGTCTATGCCTATTTTTTTCTTTTTCATATATGGCTAATGGTTGAATGCATGTTTTTTTATCTGTCTCATAAGGAATTTCAGCTTGTTCTATACTTACATCAACATTTATTTGCTACGCTAGTAATTTATTAGATCCTTTTTTGCGTTAGTTCTCTAGTTAATCTTATTTCTGCTTTTTCCTCTTCTCGAGAGTCTTTATTAGATGATTGAAAAGTTATTTTTTGAGTTTCAGAGGTCTAATCTTATTTTAAATTGGGATTGAGTTATAGTTATTGTTCATGGCCTGCTTATTTCTCACATTTGCTTGATATTAGTAGGCCTTAATTATGAAATGCTTTCATGATGAAAGTGAAGAGAATTAGAATAAAGCGAACAAGAAATACCTAGCTTTGTGTGTTTATTTTTAAACAGGAAAATTAGAACCCTATTATTTAAGAATGAAAAAATTAGATTAATTGGTTAACAATCTAAAATAAATGGTTGCTATGCTCTCAGCAAATTACCAGTTGCTACTGTAAGAGAAAATGAGCATTTGCATAGAACTTTGTAAGCAGTTTGCTAACTTAATTATTGGAAATCCTTTTCTCATCATGTAAAGAATAGAAGTTATGAAAATATGAAATCCTTTTTTCATCACAAAGTCATTTCAGATGAATTCCATATAGAGGAAAGAATTGTACTGAGTTATAATTATGACAATATGATTCTATTTGAAAATAATTTAAATGCTTTAGGCTTGAGGCATCTTTAGCTAAAGAGATCCTAACCAATATGACCTTCTTTGATGTATGTCAGTGATCTAGACAGTGAAAATTGGCATGTGAATATCGTGCTTTACTTTATATTCTGTTATGTTTTATATTCTATTCTTTATTATTTCTTTACTTGATTGTAGATAATGTTGAAGACTACGCGTTTTCAGAACTTGCAAAAGCCAGTTTAGTCAGTGCTTCCTTTACAACCTGTATTACAACCTTTATTAACAAGAATCATCACCTTCACATGTTAATCCAACATCACCACAAGCAACATTCAGTAAGCGTCGTAGACGTGAGTCTATGCATCATTCTTACCTCATTTATTTTATTATTAAACTTATTATGTAATTGTTCTTCTAGTTTAGTAAAGTTATTTGTACTTAATTTATTTTCATACCTAGATGGCTGAGACAAGGATAAAGCCAGGACGAGGGAAACATGATTGGATCTTATGTGCGTGAGGAGACTAGAGAAATATATGTAAGTTGCACTACTTTTTCTTTATCTCTTCTAGAACTAGAATCATGATTTGCATTCTGACACGAGTTTATAATGATGGTAACCACATGAACAATATGTAGGCTCTGTGACTATTGACTCATGATGAGTAAGATTTCCTTGATTGTGTATGTATTTAGGGAAAAGTCCAGCAAGCAATGAATTAAAGTACCACAGATGCTGAAATTTTGATAAGTTATAAGGCCTCTAATTGAAGTTCTTGGAAAGATCCCTAGGAGTACTGTTTATAAAAATATACGGTGTTATCCAGAAGCAATAGAGGTCCCTGGCATTCTTATTGTGAAAGTTGACTCTGTTATCTTGATTTCTTACATCAGTTAATTGATGAACAGGTACAAATTACTTAATTAGTTTAACATATTTTGTTGTCAAAGTCCCATAGTTACAATTGACTTTACTTTATTTGATGTTATCTTTAAATAGTTTTGGCATTTGGTTGATTTTGTTTAACTAATTATTAGTTTACCAATCCTATTTTGTTAGTATATTATTTTCTTCTACTTTAGTTTTTGAGATGTTGTTTCCTTCGATTTTAATGCAAGTTTTTTTTTGGTAGTTATTGTGCTGGATTACCAACTTATAATACTTTATTTGTTTGATTCTAGTTCTAATGTTAGCCAATTGAGTTTAACTATATTTTGGCAGTAATATTTTTCCAAAGCTAAAAAGGCAGTGATGTTTGTGCAACTGAGTTTTGTGATGATATACGAGAAAATAAATATGTAATTAAGTTCCTGCCGTGTGATTTCTAACAACTTCGGTATAATGCCCTTTTTAAATCAAGTGGCAAATTTATCTGCCAGAAGATTTTTATTTTGTTTCTTTTTTATGTAACCAGTACTTTCTGTGTAACTAAATTTGAGCATTTTGGATATGTTTGCCTACTATGATTGACATATTCTACTATTCTATAAGTGGGAGTTAGCAAGCACTTCCTCGTTAACATGCTTGCTTATGTAAGGGCATTTATGAAATTTCACATTTTATTTATTTTAGAGGTATTGTACGTGCTAGCTTCATCGTCGGTACACACTAGGTAAGATGGCTGCACTGTAGGGCCCATCTCAATTTCCCTTTTCATGCGTTCACACCTAGCACTTATTTATACCCCTGAGTTATAACTTTATTACTTTAGATGACTTGTTTGCTTCTGTAAATTTTTTAAACTTTGAGAGCTTTTTATATATTTCAAAAACATCAAATGTCTGATTCATGGTCCCTACATACTTCTCTAGCCCTATCCTTATACTCTTTAGCAAGGCAGCAAATCATAAGATAGCTTCAATAGTAAAACAAGATACAAAAATAATATGTCACGACCCAAAATCCACTATAGGTTGTGATGGCGCCTAATGCCGCCGTTAGGCAAGCCAACGGTGATTTACCAAATTAATTACTCATTTTAGTATCTTGAAATCATAATTTTCTTAATTGAACAGTATAAAATAGAAAACACAGAATGGATAAAAATATTTACATGAACCACAATAGTGAACAACTCGTAGGAATCCCCAAAATCCGGTGTCACACGTGTTTGAGCATCAACTAAGAAATATAATAAAATACAACATCTGTCTTGAATACAAGTTAGACAGAAAAATATAAATAACTCTGATGGATACTCTGCAGGTTGCTGATCGTAATATAAGATGCAGTTCATGGTAAAGTCCCCGAAATGGCCGCCCCTTTGCGCCCACTGACCACCGAACATATGTGTACCTGAACAAAAAGTGCAGCAAGTGTAGTATGAGTACGTAAATCAACGCGTATCCAGTAAGTATCTAGCCTAACTCCAAGGAAGTAGTGACGAGAGGTCGACATCGACACTTATTAGTGGTCCAATAAGACCGATACAGTAGAAGTAAACAGATGTGAATCAGAGAAGATAAACGAAGTAGCAAGTATAATACGTGATACAATCCTCCTCTCAGCAATAACTCAGACTCTCAGCTAGTAGCAACCTCCTCAATCGGAGTATATATATACTGCACCTTACCAAATAGGTTGTCACAGTTCAATAAGGAAAATCTCACAGATGTGCTGGCTTCTTGTTAATTATTACGCACGATTTCATAAGAGTAATTTGTAGAAATTCCGAGGCATACGGCCCGATCCATCATATCATTTCCAAACCAGAGATACATCTATTTTATTGCCGAGGTGAACGGCCCGCTCCCATGAGAGTGTGGTACATAAATCCCGACGTGGCGTACGGCCCGATCCATCATAGTGTGCGTATTGCCGAGGGTTGAACGGCATGAACCATAGATGTATTTATCCCGCCGAGGTGAATGGCCCGATCCCATTAGAATAAGAAGCTTTGACGGGTCCTCGACCCCATTCACGAATAATCGTGTGAGTTATAGATTTTAAGGGAACTTGTCGATAAGAACGCATAACACGGGAGAATTTCATAAGGAGAGTACAATTAAATTTGCGGCTTATCATGAAGCCCGTCAAATCTCTACAATAGCAAGTCTATCACTCTACGCAAGTCTAGTCTCAAGTCGCAACGTAATATGAAGGAATTTAATAGGTAAGAGACAACTCAAATAGTACAGTTATAGCATGGTGGGAACCTAAGTCTACCCGGAAAATAACATGAATCTAGCTACGCACGGACTCTCGTCACCTGGTGCGTACGTAGCCCCCACAACAAGTAATACATAACAAATACATCACCTAGGAGTATTTTTCCCCTCACCGAGTTAGACAGGAGACTTACCTCGCTCCGAAGTTCCATAACCGGCTCCAATGCCTCAAACTGATGCCCGTCTGTCCAAAACTATTCAAACAACGTGCAAACTAGTCAAAAGTATACTATAATACCCATAGTTAATCAATTTAAACAATTCCCGACTCTACTCGAAAAATCTATAAAATCAACCCTCGACCCCACGTGCCTAGATTTCGAAAATTTTTGAAGATAAACTTTACCCATAACACCACAAACTCAAATATATGATTTCTTTCATTATTTCGGCTTGATGGAGAGTCTACTTTAATTGTGGAGTAAGAGAATCATCGGATGACATCAAGAGGATCATTGGGTGACAACAATACAAATCACCAAACAAATACATAGTACTATAAGTTTCCATTCCAAATAATAAATATTTGAGCTACCTAGCATGTGTTAGTATGAATTTAGTTTGATAGGGATTTGAACAACTGATGTTTGTTAATTGTTATTATGGTTATTTGCAATGAAGTTTGATTTATGTTATAAGTTATTCAATAAAATTATTTATTTAATTCCACAATTCATTATTTTTTTAAAACAATGAGATCATATTAAGGGGGTTATAAACCCCCACAAGTAATTTTTTTAAAACATTGGTATTATTTTGTGGAGGTTAAATGCCACTAATTGTCTTTGAAAACCCCTACAAATTAAAAATTCAATTTGTGGAGGTCGTCGTGGGGGTTTTAAAAAATCGCCTCAATATTGCTCGTGGCACTTATAACTGTGGCATTTTTTTAATTGCCGCAATACATTTTGTGGAGGTTGAAAACCGTCACAAATTGTCAAAATAACCCCCACAAAATAAGTATTTTTTTGTAGTGAATAAATTGATCTTTTTTTACGTTCAACTGCTTCTCAAGTGGGAGGTATTGGAGCATCAACTTCAAACTGAGATTAACTCTAAGTTGGAGCTGCAGGAGCAGGACTAGTAGGTGTTTAAGTTCTCTTCCTCCTCACCAAAAATATCAAAAATATCATTTTGTGGTTGTAGTGTTTTGTGATATAGTGGTTGATAATTAACATTAATATCATGATATTCAGGTGTTTCATCTACGTGAGTGAAGTCGTCAACATGAGTAGGAGTACAAGAGTTAGTATTACCCTTAGTTAATTTTTTAAACACGTTTTTTATTAGTTTAGGAGTCATTTCTATTAAATGATAATTAAAAAAAAAAATAGCAACACAAGTATAACAAAAATAAATGCGAAAATTAATAAGAGCTGGAACAAATGTACCAAACGCCGACGTATAATTGATGTTGATGGAAGAAAATTGCTCCAACTAGTAGTGTAGTGCTAAGAAAAAAATACGTCACCGAATACTTGATGTTGATGCTTGAAAAGTTATACCAAAATAATTAAGGGTGCTTACGATACCAGTACTAAGGATACTATTTCGGGTACCCTACCTTTACCCATACCCTTCACCCAAATCCCTCACCTCTACCCCCAATGAGCGGTACTATCTGATACCGGTACCGGTACTTAAAGGTACGAGTACCAGTATTACCCTCTCCTTAGACAACCCTAAATAAAAGCCATAAGCCAATGGGTGTAAACTTCTATAGTCTGTGGTGCCATCGGCCCAGTTACCACACAGAATATTTCGTTTTATAACTATGAGCAAGTTTGGCCAAGTTTTTGAGAGGCTAAAAATATATTTTTTTAATCAGAAAAAGTACTTTTCTAGAAATTTGATATATTTGTCCAAGATGAAAAATGCTTTTGAGCAACAGTAAAAGCAATTTTTTTTACTTTTAGGAAGAAGTTAGAATTAGATTCTTCCAAAAAGTAGAAGCAAAAGCAAAAAATTAATTATTTTAAGACAAAGTATCATTAATATAAATTTATATTTTCAAAGTATCCTTCATTAATTTATCTTTTTTCTTTTTTCTTTTTTGTTTCTACCATCTTATTTATTTATTTATTTATTTTTTTTCTATTATCTTCTTATTCTCCTCCTATTAATCTTTGAAATAGTCTTTAAATAGATATCTTCCTTTTATATGAAGTAAAGAAGCAAATTTAATTTATATTGGATGATATATTTTGATATATTTAAATCATAATATAAACAATAATTAATTCCGGATACATAATATTGTTGCTTGAGATAACTATATCTTATGCTGATTAAATTTTAATATGTATTTTTATGTTATAATCTATATTCTAATTAAATAAAAAGAAAAAAAATAATTTTTTTATAATAAATATAATTTTTTTTCTCTTTAAATAATATATAATATTAAAATTCTATTGTGTTGTTGTGTATGAAGGAGAGATCCTCAATTTATAGAGTTTCACAACCTTTTTCTCCAAGAAAGGGATCTATTAAAGAAGGAAGAGATCATTTTACTTTTAGGAAAAATAAAAATCAATTATAGTAAACTATTCTTTCGTCATTTAAGAAAACGTAAAATTCAATACGATAAGATTATCAAGTCAAACCCTAAAAAATTCTCTCATTTGTCCTGAATTTTCTGGGCAAAACTTGATCCCCATTCTTCACATAATTTTCATCATTGCTGCTTGTCATAGTTAAAAATAGGTTTTGGGTAAAAATTGGAGTCTCATGCGTTGAAAGTGAGTACGTGTTTAAAGTATTGCAACCTTGTGTTAAAAGTCAGCGGTGTTAAAAGTGAAGCCCAACGTCAAAAGTGGGAGCTCATACATTAAAAGTAAGCATGAGTTAAAAATTGGAGTCCATGTATAGGTTAAAAATGGTTTTGATTTTTAAATATGCAGCATTCGAAATTTGTTTCCATATGTAATACTCCTGATATTTTTTTTGGATAAAAATCTTCATTATCGTCATATTGGATATAGCATGATCTAAACTCACCTTGAACATGTCTTTGACCTTGCTCTAAACCATTGGCTTTGATATCATTTATTGGGGTCGAAAGTAACAAGGCATTATACGAAAGTGAATAAAGCAAACTTTGATGACGATAAATCAAACAAAAAAGAAAATATACTAAAGAAACACACTATATTAATATGGTTTGGTCAAGTGACTTACATATATATGAATTACTAATATAAAAGAGAATAAGCTTATGAGAGATTAAATTCCCCCCCCTAAACAAAACTCTCGTAATTACTACATTGTGGATTCTATTGTGTTGTTGTGTATGAAGGACGGATCCTCAATTTATAGGGTTTCACAATCTTTTCCTCTAAGAAATGGATCTAACAAATAAGGAAGAGATCTATATTTTTCTTTTAGGCAAATTAAAAATCAACTATGGTAAACTATTTTTCCTTCCTTCAAGAAAAAGTAAAATTCAATATGGTAAGAAAATCAGGCAAACCCTAAAATATATTAGTAGTGGGCACCTTATATGTAAAGCAAATTTTGGTTGAATCAAAAAACGTACTCACGAGTCACGAACTTCAAATCTTGAGTTCGCCTCTAATTTGTTTATATGTGTAAGGTGTGCATAGAGCATGTGGTGTTATTTGATTTTGTGAAATACTACTATTTAGTAACCAAACAGAGAGAAGATATTGCTTGCATGCATGTATGCTAGTTTTTTTTTAGCAATATGCAAGTTCTATTTACCATTCAAATAAGCACATACCATGAAACTAATTTCAGTAACAAAACTTTATCACAAAGATAGTTCTAATTACCATTAAAACAAGTACGTACAAACCATAAAAGGCCCAAAACCATGAATCAAACTTCTAGAACTATAAAAAACCTGTGTCACTAATAAGCATCGTCAGTAAGAGCGACAGCGTCCACGGGCGGTTACAGCTTCAGCAGATGGAGTATTCAAGCTAACCTGAAGAGATTGAATCCTGGCGGCTGTGACGACAGCAGAAGCTGAAGCTTCCTCCGACGCCACTCTAGCTGTTGTGAGTAAGCCCGGCCAGTGGTCCGGTCCGGTCACGGACCAGATTTTTTTTCCGGTCCGGTCCGGTCCGGTCCGGTCCGGTACTATATTCATGGCTAAAACCGGACCAAACCGGTCCCTACCGGTCCGGTCTTAACGGTTAAAGACCATTCGACCGGACCAGTGCCGGTACCGGCGGCCGGTATACCGGTCCGATCCGGTCCGAACCGGTCCGGTCACCGGTTTATTCTTTTTTTTTTTGAAATTTTTTTAATAAGTAGTTAATAACCATTTGACTCATTTATTAACTTTATAAATAATTGAAAAATATGTTTCAAATCCTATAATTAGAATTAAAGAAGTTATAAATTTTGTAGTAGTGTAGTAGAAGGAAATTATAAGTTTTTGAAAATATAACTTATAATTAGAATTAAAGAAGTTAATATATAATATTCTTACAAAGTTTCAATTAGTTTCAAACTTTATAATATTTGATTCAAATATCTTGAAATATATTCAAAGTTAGTAAAATTATTAATTTTGTAGTAGTGTAGTAGAAGGAAATTATAAGTTTTTGAAAATATAACTTATAATTAGAATTAAAGAAGTTACTATATAATATTCTTACAAAGTGTCAATTAGTTTCAAACTTTATAATTAGATTCAAATTTCAAACCTTGAAATATATTCAAAGTTAGTAAAATTATAAATTTTGTAGTAGTGAAGTAGAAGAAAATTATAAGTTTTTGAAAATATAACTTATAATTAGAATTAAAGAAGTTACTATATAATATTCTTACAAAGTTTCAAACTTTATAATTAGATTCAAATTTCAAACCTTGAAATATATTCAAAGTTAGTAAAATTATAAATTTTGTAGTAGTGAAGTAGAAGAAAATTATAAGTTTTTGAAAATATAACTTATAATTAGAATTAAAGAAGTTAATATATAATATTCTTACAAAGTTTCAATTAGTTTCAAACTTTATAATATTTGATTCAAATATCTTGAAATATATTC
>MCJB01029549.1:21106-42889 GCA_002018475.1 Nicotiana obtusifolia | reverse complement strand
ATGTTGATGATCTCCAATCTGAAATCTTCCCTGGCTGAAAGCGCTCTCCGATGCAACAGATGATGCTTGAATTGTCAAGATATCACGGGCCATTTTTGGATACCCGAGGATGCGTCATGTGCTACCCCCCATGCTCGGTTCCAAAATAAATACCCCCCGCCTGCTTTGACCATTCCTTGGGATGTTTTTTTAATAAGTGAGTTCTAATTTTACCCGTCCCACCTTCATTACCCCCAGTTCTAAATACCCACACATGTCCACAAAGACCACAAATAGTGATTTTCCTTGTTTTTCTGTACAAACTCCCAAACCTCAGATCTTTCCTTATGTTGAACCGGGGCTCTAGTGGGAGGTACGGGGGGAGGCAAGTCGGACTGAACTTCAGGTGGACTAGGCTCAAATTCACGTTGTTCTTCTAAATTAACCCCAGTTTCATAATTAAATTCCGTTTCTACATTTTGTGAATCAAGTGGGTTAAATGAGCTAAAATCATGATAATATTGATGTTCCTCTACGTGTTGATTAGAAGTAGAACTACCAACAATTCCTTTATCCTTATTTCCCGAACGACCACGTGCCTTCCCCACACTACCAGTTCCAATTGAACCTCTTTGAGACATAACTATAATTTGTAGCAATAAGCAAATAAAATAACAACCAATAAAAAAAATATATCACAAAAGTTTAATTAAAGAGTAGAGATAGGAACGACCAACCAATATAGCCGATTAGCCGTATAATTGAGATGAAGTTGAAACTTGAAGCTTCAATTGATAGCAATTTAGCAACTCCAAGTAAAACTTGATAAATAATAGCCAAAATTGTATAATTTAGATTTGCACAAGTAGCCAATGTAACAAAATAACAATATTGTAGATGATTTTGAGAGAATTAGGGAGAGTTTGATGATTTTTGTGAATAATATGATGAAATAATGGGGTATTTATAAGAAAAAATAGTTAGGGGGGTTATGGGGTGCAAAGAGCCGTTTTTGGCCGTTGCCCAACGGCTATTTTATCAATATAGCCGTTGGGCCAACGACTATAAGTGAAAGGAAGAAGCTGCCTAGCGATCCCGGTCCGGCCGGTCCGATTCCGATCCGGTTCCGGTCCGGTCCGGCCCTAACAGTACCGGTCCTTACCGGTTTTACGCACCTAAGCCGTTTCGGAGCCGGACCAAACCCCCCCCTCGCGTATTCGGTCCGGTTTTAACCGATCCGGACCGGTCCGGGCCGGTTTTCGGACCCAAACCGATCCGGTCCGGTTAGAACCGGACCGTTAGCCACCCTTAGTTGTGATTAACGCTTGTTTCCTCTCAGAAACAGTCGCCAGAGCATCTAACTCAAAATGAGCCCTCATAAGCATAAGAATAGCATAAAGACCAATATTGCTTGCCGAGCAGCCATAATCTCTTGTGGAAAGGCTCACGGCCAGCCAGCATAAAGGGTAGAAACAACCAAAATCTGTGCTCACCGGGTTGATGTAACGATCCGACCGGTCTTTTTGCTTTCTAGAATCCTGTTCCCCTAAATAAGACTCCCCGTACGTGCTTTTATTGTTTTATGACTTGTGGGGATGGTTAGTTCAAAATTTGGAAGGGTTTGGGTTGAAATTGGAACACTTGGTTCCTTAAGGTTGGCTAAAAAGGCTAAGTTTGACTTTGGTCAACGTTTTGAGTAAACAACCTCGGAATCGGGATCTGACGGTTCCAATAGGTTCGTATGATAATTTTGGAGTTGGGCGTATGTTAGAATCGGGCTTTGGGTGACCTGGGAGCGTTTCGGCGCCTAATAGTGAAAGTTGGCTCTTTGAAGGTTTTAAAGTTCTTTAAATTTGGTTTGGAGTAGGTTTTGGCGTTATCAAGGTCCATTTGGGATTACGAGACGTAGAATAGTTCCGCATGGTGATTTAAGGCTTGCACACAAAATTTGGTGTCATTCCGAGTAGTCTAAGTATGATTCGGCGCGTTCAGGTTTATTTGGAAACTTGAAGTTCATAACTTGATTCAATTTGGTTCTGGGGTGTGATTCTTAGTTTTGTTGTTATTTTACGCATTTCGAGAGTTCTAGCAGGTCCATATTATGTTTATGGACTTGTTGGTGCATTTGGCCGGGTCCCGAGTGGCTCGGGGGCGTTTCGGACCGCCCGAGGCTGAGTTAGGAAAACCAGATTTTTCAGTTCTGGTTTCCTTCTTCGCGAACGTGGACGGGCCTTCGTGTTCGCGATGAAGGGATTTGGACTGGGTGGGTTTTTTGCTTCGCATTCGCAAAGTCAAGGTCGCGTTCGTGGAGGCTTGGAGTCAGTGGTCTTCGCGTTCGCGGAAGGCCTACAGCGTTCGCGAAGGGTCAAGGGCCTCGGACTGGGAAACCTAGTTTCCTTACGCGATCGTGATGAAAGGCACGCATTCGCGATGAGGATTCGACCTAGTGCTTTGCGTTCGCAAGTGTCATTTCGCGATCGTGAAGAAGAAGATTTATGGGTTCTTCAGTTTTGCCTTTGCGATCGCGATGAAGGGACAGGTCTAGGCAGAATGTTTTAAAACGGGACTTAGGCTATTTTTGAGTTTATTTATTACTCACTTGGACGATTTTGGAGCTTTAAAAAGGGGAATTTCAACCTAGCTATTGAAGGTAAGTAATTCCTACTTACCAAATGTAAGTCTAATACATAGATTTTGGGTAGATTTTAATATGAATAATTGTGAAAATTATGGGTTTAGATGAAAAACCTAGGTTTTGATATAAAATAGGATTTAACCACGAATATGATTATAGAATTTAGTGAAAATCATGTATTTGAGTTTATGAGGTTAATGGGTAACAACTTTCTTCGAAAATTTTCGGAATCCCGGCAAGTGGACCCGGGAGTGAATTTTAGGAATCCTTCAATTGAGGTTGGGTAATCACTTTAATTGTTAGAATATGAACTTTTGACATACATTGATACAACATTTTTAGTTTCGGATTGATCGGCACCGAGTTGAGGCTTTAGAGTGAATTGGAGGCCGAAAAGTGAGCTAAGGGACGAGGTAAGTCTCTTTGCTAACTTTGTAAGAGGGAACTCATCTCCTTAGGTGTGTTTTGTTGTGAATTACTTGTGTAGGGAGCTACATACGCACTAGGTGATGAGAGTCCATGCGTAGCTATATTCCATGTGATGTCCGGGTAGTCTTAGGTTTACATCATGCTTTGTTGGCACCGTTATTTGATTATGCTTATTAATTGTCTTGAATAAAGCTGCTATTGAGGATTTCAAGATTTAAAGCTTCCTGTTTAGACTCCTTACTTTTGGAAAGAATTGAAGAATTATATAATAACTTTGAGAAAACTATGTTCACTCGCGTCGCTAGTATTTCCGCGAGCAAGGTAAATTTCACTACTCTCAAGGGAGCAGGTCGTTCGCCTTGGCAGGTTAATAGATGCATCGATGGTTCGAGCGGTTCGACCCTCGGCAGTGCACAGTATATATAATTTGTATTTTGGATCGGGCCATACGACCTCGGCATAATTCGTGTGTAATAATACTTGTAGCCCAATTATACTTGATATTGCTTTATTGGCTTGAGGGGTTAAATTGTTAAATGATGGAAGTTTATTTGGGATTTACTATCAGTAAAAGAATTATATATTTATTTCTTGTTATTGACTTTTCCATTCATTTATATAGCCCATGTTTATTTGGAATTTTCATTTTTTTTATTGTTAGCCCATAGTAAGTGTCGGAGTCGACCCCTCATCACTACTTTTTCGAGGTTCGACTAGATACTTACTGGGTATATGTTGTTTATGTACTCACGCTACACTTCTGCACTAATCGTGCAGGATCTGAGGCAGGTGCATCTGGTAATCATTCCGGCGCGTATCCTTGATTCCACGAAACTTTGCGGTGAGGTGCCTTCCGAGCCCGTTCTGTAGCACCCAAAGTCTTTCTTTTGCTTTTATTTTCTTCTATTTCACTTTAGAAAGTAGTGTAGTATTCTTTTGTATATTCTACTAGTAGGTCAGACACTTGTGACACCAGGTCTTGGAGATTATACTAGTAGACACTTGTTGATTTTGAGTAATTACTTTATACCCATTTGCTTTTATAATTTTTTACTTTATCATTTTATTAACTTTTTGACTTCTTGATTATTTAATAATTACAAATCAACTATTTCAAATTCCTAAAAGAAAAGATCACCTGGTTAGATCACTGTTGGCTTGCCTAGCGGTAACGTTGGGTGCCATCACAGCCTATAGGAGAAATTGGATCGTGACAACATGGTATTAGAGAACTAGGTTCACGTAGGTCTCATAGGCCTTATAAAGTCTTGTGGATCGGTGCAGAGACGTCCGTATTTATCTTTGAGAGGCTATAGGGTGTTAGGAATCTACTCTTTTTTCATTTCTTATCGTGCAGTTGATGTTATACTAAGTATCGTTCTCTTATTCCCTCACAGATTGTGAGAACACGCACAATGGATGTTCCAGACCCGGGAGGAGCTGCTCCCCGTGCTGCTAGAGGCCGAGGGAGGGCACCACCCCGAGGTAGGGGATGAGAACTTCCTAGAGCTGCTCCAGCTATGCCACCAGCGGATCCAGTAGAGGATCCTATTACCGAAGAGCAGGGCGATGTGCCTACAGCGGAGCCAGCCTCGGTAGATTTCATGTCAGCACCGGGCTTCCAGGAGGTCATGGGCCGTATGTTACGGTTTATGGACACTATGACTCAGGCTAGTTTATTTCCAGTGGATCCAGCCATATCTCAGGCGGGAGGGGGAGCACAAACCCCTACTGCTCAGCCTCTTGGATATGCAACTGTTGTATAACATACCTCGGGCACACTACTCGTGGGCGGAGCCCAGCCAGTGGCAGCAGCTATACCATAGCCCATACCAGCTGCAACCGGCGATCCGCATAGGATATTGGATAGATGGACCAGGCTACAACCTCCTGTCTTTGCAGGGGAGAGACACGAAGATCCCCAAGACTTTATTGATCGGTGCAGGGATAGACTGCACAACATGAGGATATTGGAGTCTCATGGAGTGGATTTGACTACTTTCTAGCTGGAGGGCAGCGCCCGTAGGTGGTGGCAGCCACATCTTCTTGGTAGACTAGGAGGTTCTCCTCCCATGACTTGGGATCAGTTTACACATCTTTTCTTGGATAGGTATATTCCACCCTCTCAGAGGGAAGAGTTACGGTTTCAGTTTGAGCAGCTCCGACCGACTATGAGGCGATATTCTCTGAGTTATCTTGCCATTCACTTATGATACTTTCTACTGATGCACAGAGAGTGCGGAGTTTTGTTGCAGGGTTGCATTCTGGTATCCAGGCCACCATGGCCCGAGAGGTTGAGATGGGGACCTCTCATTAGCTAGTTGTAGAGATAGCTCGGAGGATTAAAGGTGTCCGCTAGCGGGTCCGAGAGTAGATGCCACGGGACAAGCAGTTCTGTTATTTCGGAGGGTTCAACGGTGCCCCATAGGGCAGGGGTCAGTTTGGGAGAGGTCAACCTAGCAGGCCCACATATCCAGCATCGTCGCCTCCCCGGGGTGCTCTAGTGTGACCTTATTTCAGCACCATGCCAGAGAGTTCCTACCGCTCCGATGGGTTGTTACGAGTGCGGGGATCCTGGCCACATGAAGAGGTTTTGTCCCAGACTTCGGGGCAAGGCAGTACAGCAAGGTTATCAGCCCATGATTACAACACCAGGCGTCCGGCCGCCCAGAGGTGGAGGGCAGGCGGGTAGGGTCCGTCCTAGAGGTGGAGGCCATGCAGGTGGAGGCCAGCCAGTTACAGGTCAGTCAGGTGGAGACCAGCCAATCGGCACTCTAGCTAGGTTCTATGCTTTTCCGGCCAGACCAGATGCAATGGCCTCAGATGCCGTGATTACAGGTATTATTTCTGTCTGCGGTAGGGATGTTTCAGTATTATTTGATCCAGGGTCTACCTATTCATATGTGTCATCTCTGTTTGCTCATTTCCTAGATGTTCCTCGTGAGTCCTTGGGCACTACTGTTTATGTGTCCACTCATATGGGTGATTCTGTTGTTGTGGATCAGATTTATCGGTCCTGTGTTGTCATATTTTGTGGTTATGAGACTAGAGCAGATCTTCTGTTGCTTGATATGACCGACTTTGAGGTCATCCTACACATGGACTGGTTATCTCCATATCACGCCATCCTTGATTGCCATGCCAAGATTGTTACCTTGGTGATACTAGAGTTGCCTAGATTGGAGTGGAAGGGGTCGTCCGTCAGTGCATCTAGTCGGGTTATCTCTTTTCTAAAGGCTCGACATATGGTCGAGAAGGGTTGTTTGGCTTACCTAGCTTATGTTCGAGATACTACTGCAGAGGCTCCGGTGATTGATTCAATGTCCGTAGTCTGGGAGTTCTCCGATGTGTTTCCTTCTGATCTTCCAGGCATGCCACCAGATCGTGATATCGATTTCTATATTGATTTGGCTCCAGGTACCCAGCCCATCTTTATCCCATCGTACCGCATGGCTCTGAAAGAGTTCAATGAGTTAAAGAACAACTTGAGGAGTTGCTAGGAAAGGGGTTTGTCAGGCCAAGTGTTTCACCTTGGGGTGCACTAGTATTATTTGTGAAGAAGAAAGATGGGACTATGTGGATGTGCATTGATTATCGCCAGTTGAACAAAGTCACCATTAAGAACAAGTACCCGTTGCTGCGTATTGATGATTTATTTGACCAGTTGCAAGGTTCTAGGGTGTTCTCTAAGATCGACTTGAGATCGGGGTACCATCAGTTGAAGATTCGAGATTCGAATGTTCCGAATACTGCTTTCCAGACTAGATACGACCATTATGAGTTTCTAGTGATGTCCTTCGGTTTGACTAATCCCCGGCGGCGTTTATGGATTTGATGGTGTTTCGGCCATATATTGATGCGTTTGTCATTGTCTTCATTGATTACATTTTGATCTACTCGTGCAGCATGGAGGAGCACGAGCAACATTTAAGAGTGGTGCTTCAGACTTTGCGGGAACAGAAGCTATATGCTAAGTTCTCCAAGTGTGAGTTTAAGCTAGATTCAACAGCATTCGTGGGGCATGTTGTATCGGACGAGGGTATCAAGGTGGATCCCAAGAAGATCGAGGCAGTGTAGAGTTGGCCTTGTCCTACCACGGCAACTGAGATCAGGAGCTTCTTGGGGTTAGCAGGTTATTATCGTTGGTTTGTGGAGGGCTTCTCATCTATTGCAGTACCTTTGACTAGATTGACCCTGAAGGGTGCTCTGTTCCGTTGGTCCGATGATTATGAGGCGAGCTTTCAGAAGCTCAAGACAGCTTTGACTACAGCACCAGTTCTAGTGTTGTCTTCTGATTCGGGGATGTATACTGTGGATTGCGATGCTTAATGCGTTGGCTTGGGTTGTGTATTGATGCAGGAGGGGCGAGTTATTGCATATGTTTCACGTCAGCTGAAGCCTCACGAGAAGAATTACACTGTATATGAATTTAGAGTTGGCCGCCATTGTCCATGCTCTTAAGATCTGGAGGCATTATCTTTAAGGGGTGTCCTGTGAGGTTTACACCGATCATCGCAGCTTGCAGCATTTGTTCAAACAGAGGGATCTCAATTTGAGGCAATGCAGGTGGCTTGAGTTACTAAAGGACTATGATATTACCATTCTTTATCATCCGGGCAAGGCGAATGTAGTTGCGGATGCTTTGAACAGAATGGCGGAAAGTATGGGTAGCTTGGCATTCATTTCAGCAGAGGAGAGGCCACTAGCTTTGGACATTCAGTCCTTGGCTAACAGACTTGTGAGGTTGGATATTTCAGAGCCCAGCCGAGCTCCTGCATGCGTCGTTGCCCAGCCTTCACTATTGGAGCAGATCAAGGCTCGACAGTTTGATGATCTGCACTTGTTGGTTCTCAGAGAGACAGTACTACAGGGTGGTGCCAAGGAGGTTACTATTGGTGAGGATGGTGTTCTGCGACTCCAGGGTCTTCTATGTGTTCCTAATGTTGATAGTTGAGGGAAAGGATTATAGAGGAGGAAAACAGTTCTCGGTATTCTATTCATCCAACTGCTACGAAGATGTATCGAGACCTGAGGCAGCATTATTGGTAGTAGCGGATGAAGAAGGACATAGTCGAGTATGTTACGAGGTGCTTAAATTGCCAGCAGTTTAAGTATGAGCACTAGAGGCCAGGTTACTCCAGCAAATGACTATACCTGAGTAGTAGTAGGAGTGCATTACTATGGACTTCGTAATTGTGTTGTCGCGGACCTTGCGGAATTTTGATGCAGTTTGGGTCATAGTCGACAGGTTGACCAAGTTGGCACACTTTATTCTGGTTGTGACCACGTACTCTTCAGAGAGGTTAGCCCAGATTTATATTCAGGAGATTGTTCGGTTACATGGTGTGCCTGTTTCTATCATATTAGATAGAGTCCCTCAGTTTAATTCGCATTTCTGGAGAGCTGTACAGAGTGAGTTGGGGACCCGTGTAGACCTCAGCACAGCCTTTCATCCGTAGACCGACGGGCAATCGGAGCGGACAGTTCAGATCTTGGAGGATATGCTCAAAGTATGTGTGATTGACTTCGGAGGGCAGTGGGATCGGTTATTGCCTTTGGCCGAGTTTTCTTACAACAACAGTTATTAGTACAACATCGAGATGGCTCCATTTGAGGCTTTATATGGTTGGCGATGTCGTTCACCCATCGGATGGTTTGAGCCCGGCGAGGCTAAGTTATATGGTACTGACCTGGTGAAGGATGCCTTGGAAAAGGTAAAGATGATTGAGGAGCGACTTCGCACCGCACATTCCAGACAGAAGAGTTACACGGATCAGAAGGCGCGTGATTTATCATTCATGGTGGGCGAGAAAGTTTTCTTGAAGGTCTCAGCGATGAAAGGAATCATGAGGTTCGGGAAGAAGGGCAAGTTGAGCCCAAGGTTTATAGGTCCATTTGAGGTGTTGAGACAAGTTGGGGAGGTTGCTTATAAGCTTGCCTTGCCTCCCATTCTATCGGGAGTTCATTTGGTTTTCCACTTGTCTATGCTCCGGAGGTATCATGTCGATAGGGCGCATGTTTTATATTTCAGCAGGATTCAGTTAGATGGGAGCTTGGGTTATGAGGAGGAGCCAGTTGCCATTGTTAACAGACAGGTTCACCAGTTGAGGACCAAGAAGATTTCTGCGGTAAAAGTTCAGTGGAGGGGCCAATTAGTTGAGGAGGCGACTTGGGAGGCCAAGGAGGACATGCGAAGCAGATATCCATACTTATTCAGCACTCCAAGTATGATTCTAAACCCGTTCGAGGACGAATGCTTGTTTAAGAGGTGGAGAATGTAACGGCCCGATCGGTCGTTTTGCTTTCTAGAACCCTGTTCCCCTAAATAAGACTCAACGCACGTGCTTTTACTGTTTTATGACTTGCGGGGATGGTTAGTTCGGAATTTGGAAGGGTTGGGGTTGAAATCGAAACACTTGGTTCCTTAAGGTTGGTTAACAGGGCTAAGTTTGACTTTGGTCAACGTTTTGAGTAAACGACCTCGGAATTAGAATTTGACGATTTCAATAGGTTCATATGACAATTTCGGAGTTCGGCATATGTTCGGATCGGGTTCTGGGTGACCTGGGAGCGCTTCGGCACCTAATAGTGAAGGTTGGCTCTTTGAAGGTTTTAAAGTTCTTTAAATTTGGTTTGGAGTAGGTATTGATGTTATCGAGGTCCATTTGGGATTACAAGACCGTGAATAGTTTCGTATGGTGATTTAAGGCTTGCACGCAAAATTTGGTGTCATTCGAGTAGTCTAAGTATGATTCAGTGCGTTCAGGGCGATTTGGAAACTTCAAGTTCATAACTTGATTCAATTTGATTTTGGGGTGTGATTCTTAGTTTTGTTGTTGTTTTACGCATTTCGAGAGTTCGAGCAGGTCCACATTATGTTTATGGACTTATTGGTGCATTTGGACGGAGTCCCGAATGGCTCGGGGGTGTTTCAGACCGCCCGAGGCTGAGTTAGGAAAGCCAGATTTTCCAGTTCTCGTTTCCTTCTTCGCGAACGCGAATGGGCCTTCGCGTTTGCGATGAAGGGATTTGGACTAGGTTAGTTTTGTGCTTCGCGTTCGCGAAGTCAAGGTCACGTTAGCGGAGGCTTGGGGTCAGTGGTCTTCGCGTTCGCGGAAGACCTACCGCGTTCGCAAAGGGTCGAGGGCCTGTGCCTGAGCAACCTACTTGCCTTACGCGATCGCTCGTTCGCGATGAGAAGTCGACCCAGTGCTTCGCATTCGCGAATGTCATTTCGCGATCGCGAAGAAAGAGATTTATGGGTTCTTCAGTTTTGCCTTCGCGATCGCGATGAAGGGACAGGTCTAGGCAGAATGTTTTAAAACGGGACTTAGGCTATTTTTGAGTTTATTTATTACTCACTTGGACGATTTTGGAGCTTTAAAAAGGGGAATTTCAACCTAGCTATTGAAGGTAAGTAATTCCTACTTACCAAATGTAAGTTTAATACATAGATTTTGGGTAGATTTTAACATGAATAATTGTGAAAATTATGGGTTTAGATGAAAAACCTAGGTTTTGATATAAAATAGGATTTAACCACGAATATGATTATAGAATTTAGTGAAAATCATGTATTTGAGTTTATGAGGTTAATGGGTAACAACTTTCTTCGAAAATTTTCGGAATCCCGGCAAGTGGACCCGGGAGTGAATTTTAGGAATCCTTCAATTGAGGTTGGGTAATCACTTTAATTGTTAGAATATGAACTTTTGACATACATTGATACAACATTTTTAGTTTCGGATTGATCGGCACCGAGTTGAGGCTTTAGAGTGAATTGGAGGCCGAAAAGTGAGCTAAGGGACGAGGTAAGTCTCTTTGCTAACTTTACATCATGCTTTGTTGGCACCGTTATTTGATTATGCTTATTAATTGTCTTGAATAAAGCTGCTATTGAGGATTTCAAGATTTAAAGCTTCCTGTTTAGACTCCTTACTTTTGGAAAGAATTGAAGAATTATATAATAACTTTGAGAAAACTATGTTCACTCGCGTCGCTAGTATTTCCGCGAGCGAGGTAAATTTCACTACTCTCATGGGAGCGGGCCGTTGAATCTATGGTTCGTGTCGTTCGACCGTCAGCAGTGCAAATTATATATATTTGTATTTTGGATTGGGCCATACGACCTCAGCATAATTCGTGCGCAATAATACTTGGAGCCCAATTATACTTGATATTTATCGGCTTGAGGGGTTAAATTGTTAAATGATGGAAATTTATTTGAGATTTACTATCAGTAAAAGAATTATTTATTTATTTCTTGTTATTGAGTTTTCCGTTCATTTATATAGCCCGGGTTTATTTGGAATTTCTATTTTTTTTTATTGTTAGCCCATAGTAAGTGTCGGAGTCGACCCCTAATCACTACTTCTTCGAGGTTAGACTAAATACTTACTGGGTACATGTTGTTTATGTACTCACGCTACACTTCTGCACTAATCGTGCAGGATCTGAGATAGGTGCATCTGGTTATCGTTCCGACACGCATCCTTGATTCGGCCGCCTTTCGAGCCCGTTCTGCAGCACCCGAAGTCTTTCTTTTGCTTTTATTTTCTGTCTATTTCACTTCAGATAGTAGTGTAGTATTCTTTTGTATATTCTACTAGTAACTCATACACTTGTAACACCAGGTCTTGGAGATTATACTAGTAGATACTTGGTGATTTTGAGTAATTATTTCATCCCATTTGCTTATAATTGTTTACTTTTTCATTTTATTAACTTTTTCACTTCTTCATTATTGAATAATTAAAAATCAACTATTTAAAATTTCTAAAAGAAAAGATCACCTGGTTAGTTCACTATTGACTTGTCTAGCGGTAGCGTTGGACGCCATCACAGCCTACAGGAGAAATTGGACCGTGACAGTTTGTGTACATAAGAGGGGCACTTAGAAAAAATCCATATAGCCATACACTTGGCCCTTTAAAGCTCAGGAAAACAGCAATGAACATGGCGGAGGCCCAATAGAATTAAACCACTTAGCGTTTTTGGGAGAAATTATGCCTCCACCCTCCAACATTTGATCCTTAACCTCAACAGGAATTGATTGAACTGCACTGCAATGACAACCGTCAGGCTAGCCGGAACGATGCGCCAAAAGGGGTATTTTTGTTCAGCTCAAACACCATCGACTACTAGCATGAAAGCACTGATGAGATAAAAAAGCACAAACAGTGAAAGGAGATTTCTTTTCTCGAACATGGTTCTTTGGAAGTGAGAGTGTGAGAGCACGAGAGAGAGAAGGGAGAGAAGGAGAGCTGCATGTATGCTAGTTGTATTAAAGATTGAAGACATTCGGAAATAACATTTGAAGAAAGCTAGCTAGTTAAACTTGAATTAATCATCAGCTTTCTTTGTACATAGATTTAATAAATTAGTATGTAGCTTTAACAATCAATCATAAATTAATAAATTAATTGCATGCAAATGATGGAATTCTTCTTGAGAGATTTAATTAGTAATGATTTTGCTTTATTTTTAAAATTAAAAGTGTTCATATACTCAATTCCTCTTTTATTTTTCATGCAATTTATTTTTACTTATTAGAAGAATAATAGTAAATGACATTTTCACAAACAACTCAATATATCTGGTTATAGCTAGGGAAGCTTTATAAGGTTGTCGTTAATTATTATAAGGTTGGACATGGGGCTGCAAATAAACCCGACCCTGATCAGCTACCACTACTAGGAAATCCGCAAAATCCGTCTGCCATTTTCGACAAAAATCCGTCGAAGGGCAAACCATCCAACAAATCGTCCACATTCGGTCGGAAATGACCAATCTATTTACTCATGTTATATATAGATCGATCACTACTGTAATCCCTAGATAAGAGTACCAACAAGTTTGAGTAAATTCTTATTGCATATTGTTTCTTGTACTTTTACAAATTTATATTTCTGTATGATGCACTTGTATGCTTTATTTTTATACTTGAGCAGTACTCCATTCGAGAACTTTAGTTAATCTTAATTAGTAAACCAATTCTACTCAAATCGAGGATAAAATATTCAATCACTTTATTTGATTTAAAATATGAATCGTACTTTTGTTTGTTTGGTTAGTATTAAATGTTTTATACTTGTAATTACCATTATGCAATCTTTTTAATATTAAGTACTATATAAGAAATAAGAAAAAATTATTTCACAAAAGAATCGACCGCAGTTGGTTGGAATTATTTGATTTTAATTAATTATATAATTTATCGTGCGAAATTGGTCGGTACTTTATTAAAAAAAAAATTCTAAAATTTTCAATCGAAGTCGGTCGGTACCTTATTAAAAAAATAAAAATTTAAAATTTCCGACGTCAAATTTTGGTCAACAGCATTTTAAATGTACCGATCAAATTTCCGACCGATTTCGGTCGGCATATGTCTTATTTCAGATCCAAATCGGACGTTTTCTATCTTTCTCTTTTTCTCTCTATCAATAGCATTTTAAATGTACCGATCAAATTTTCGACCGATTTCGGTCGGCATATGTCTTATTTCAGATCCAAATCGGACATTTTTCTCTCTTTCTCTTTTTCTCTCCCATCTTCATTATCGTCTTCCCTTGATCCACCACCTCTGTCCGGCTACCTGAAGCCCGCCCCTTCCTTCCTGCCGCCGACCACCACTATCCGTTGCTCTAAGTATTTTTTTTTTCGCTTTTTTATTTTATAATGTTATAGTTTATTAATGTTTAGGATTTAGAAACTGATTTAGGGTTTAGGATGATGATTTTGTAAGTGTTTAGGTGCTACATTTTATTGATTTTGTTTATAGGCCATGAAATTTAGAGATTTTTAGTTAGTTTAGAGCCCATGAAAATTTTTACTTGTTAGTTAAGACTTTAATCTTAGATTGCAGTTTAAAATATATTGACATTATATTTCACTAAAAGATAAAGCAAGTGTAATTAGCAACTTAAATTATGAATATTTTTGGGATGAATTTACAACTTAAATTAACATTCATTCATACATTAACAATGTATTAACATGTGTTTATTGCGACTTGAATTAATAATTTGTGCTTCTTGTGATGAATTAATAAAATTATGATATTGTTTGCTGTATTTTGATTTATTGTTAGAGTTTTATTGGAATATTTTTAATTACATTTGTTTTAGTTTCTTGTATTTTTTTATTTAGTGTTTTAATTATTATTAAACTTTTAAATTAGGATTATAAATGCTTCTTCTAATAAAACTTAATTCAAGTTTTATTAGTAATATAAAATAATTGCAATTTAGATAATAAATTTTGAATCTCTTAAACTACAATGTAAATCAAGGTCACTACCTAATATGGTAGTGCATATCTTAATGCTTATGTTAATATCTCAAGCTCGTTTTAATATTTTTTGTGTAGATAGAACATCGTAGTTGGATGTATATAAGGAATTATCCTAATCATCAAGGATTGCGGGAGGATTTTGTTCAAGGGGTTGATGTGCTTATTAGGCATGCAATATCACTTCCGGCATTTCAAATTGATGGTTTGATTAGGTGTGCTTATGTGAAGTGCAAATATATACAATAGTTAAAACCAGACATGGCTAAGACTCATCTTTATAGTAGAAAATTTATAGATAACTACTTTATGTGGACTAATCATGATGATATCGATGATAGTAATGGCATATTTCAAAATATGCAGGTTGTTAGTAAAAGTAGTAGGTCCACGAAGAATAATGTTCAGAATTATGGATTTCATGATATAGTTGTGAATGCTTTTGTGGGTTTGTATTGGAAATAATTTTATTGACTTATTTTAGTTCTTGTTGAATATTTTAGTTTGTAGAATGTTTTACTTTCATTATTGTGTATTAGGAGTTTTGATTGTAGTTTGAACGTGTTTTGGTGTTTAAAGTAGTTTTGGTTAATTTAACGTAATTTTGGCTAATTGAAAGCATTTTGATGCTAAAATTAGGAGTTTGGTACTGTTTTCTTGTATCGGCTGGTGGTGCAGCTATAAAATAGGCTGCTTCTTTTTGCAAAAAATCGACCGAAATCTTTCTGTATATAACAAAATATATATTTAACAGGAGCATGCCACAACAAAAGGATGGTCCCGTATGCTTTTCATTTTTTCCTTAAGGGAAAAAAATAAAATAACCCCATCATTGTGAACCTCTCCTTTGGAACTTCATGTCGCGGCTGCTCCACTCCGCTGCACTGCGGTCTCATGAACTGAACTTCATTGCCTTCCCGCGTGCCTGAAACCTCGAAATTGGATTTTTGAGGAAAAAATGATAATTTAACCGAACCCATAGGTTCGAGCCGTCAAGACGTGTAGGTGGATCGACTCATAAAGTTCCCATTGGAATAGGATCCACACAAGGAAAAGCACTTGTCATTCGTTAGTTATTAGCTGCATCCCGAAAACGTCCGGGTCGAACTATGGCTTCAAATTAAGTTTTGGGAAATGCCCCGTACGAACTATCTGATCAAGTTTTCTGTTTCCTATCACAGGCAGCTTGCAAAGCCGTGTTTGATCGTCACGTACATGCTCCGTTACAGCTCCCATCATTACATTACTTATGCGCCGGCTTTCATCTCCTTCCACCTATACCTAATCCATTCATACCGGAAATGTCATCCTATTACTATCCTATCCCCTGCTTTTCAACCTTTCCGTATCTTTCTTTGTACTCTTTCCTTCTGTCCTTTCAATTCTTTGCTTTCTTTGTTCATATTCCAAAAAGATATCGAAACAATGTAAGACCAAAATATTCGGAGGACTCTTCTGACAAAATAAAAAATATGTAATTGTCAGCAAAGTTGTTTTTTTTTTTTCAAATCCACATGAGGAGTTCTAGCATGGTGTAGAGCTTAAAGAAAACACCAACCTCGCTACCTACCGTAGCTACACTGGCCCGACCATAGAAAAATGGCGCCCTTCCAGCTATGTGTTGTGCGGCTCCCGCGAAGCGAATGAAGGGAAGCTCTTCGAGCTTCCGGGTGAGCTTACGCTTACTCTCAGCCTCTTTGATTGGTAGGCTTCACCTACTCAATTGGAATGACTGTTACCCTTACTTATCTCTTTATTCAGAGAAGTCCCTCGCAGAGCTATTCCCCGGCGCTGTGTCTTCTTTCTCCTTACTCTGGGAATGAAGCCGTAAGATGAACAGAATACAGACTTGATTGCTTATTTCATTCCATCTCTGCTCCTGGAAACAAATCAAGATCAAGGATGTTAAAAAGACAGAGTCAACCGATAGATCAAAGAGTCACAAACCTTGCAAGTCTTTTTTTTCTTCTTTCTTCCTGAAAATGAAAATAAAACCATTCGTACTCTCGTAACTCAAGTTGGATAACTTTCAAACAGTTCAAAGAAAAATCTTTCGGCAATTTCATTTATTGAGCGGTCTTTCCTCAGGAGGAGAAAGGAAACTTTGAATAGAAGGATCAGTGCTCGTAGCAGTTGGAGTTAGGTTGTGATGGTCGTGATGAGCTCTACTAGAAAGAAAATCTCTTCTATTCATAGATGAAGTCCTATCTAAGGGCCTTCGTTGCCCTTGAATTCCGTTCCCTAGTTCAATCCGGAACTCCAGATGTGTAAGTAGCGGCCAAGCGGCTCTGTCCTTTTCAAAGAGGTTATCCTTCCTACCATAGGAAAGGTCGCCCCATCTTGCTAACATAGAAAGAGATTCCCGGATAGCAGTAGTCTCTATGTGAATCTCTTCTCGACCAGCCAGGCCGAATCGGGGCACCAATTCTATTCCGATCAACAACTTGGAGGTATGGCTGAGTGGCTTAAGGCATTAGTTTGCTAAATCGACGTAAAAGCAAACTCTCATAGTTCGGAGCCCAGCTCCAACAACTTCTTCGTAAGTGAGGTGAGGTACTTCTTTTGGTTTGAATAGGGGGTCGCCCTTTTTTTGGTTGAAGTAGCCACGACTTTGGTCGAACCGTACTTTCGGTGCGACCACTAAAGAATTGCTTATACACTAATTGTTAATTACCGATCGACTTAATCGCAAATGTTGAGAAAAGATTTCCAGAA
Organism: Nicotiana obtusifolia; assembly: GCA_002018475.1. Classification (NCBI taxonomy): domain Eukaryota; kingdom Viridiplantae; phylum Streptophyta; class Magnoliopsida; order Solanales; family Solanaceae; genus Nicotiana; species Nicotiana obtusifolia. The sequence goes on along the minus strand of MCJB01029549.1, from coordinate 25,842 downwards.
ATTGTTAATTTCCGACGAAAGTCGGTCGGTATGTTCATAATTTTTCCAGGATTATCCAAATTTCCGACCGAGTTCGGACGAAACATTTAAATTATATTTTTCTGAATTATTTAATTTCCGACCGAAATCGATCGATTAGTGTTTATATTATAAGTTTAAATTAATTTACCGACCGCTCTCATACGGAATTGATATTGTGATTTTTATAAATAAAAAAGATCGACCGATGTCGATCAGTATATTTAATTTCAATTAGGTCGTGTGTCAGAAGTTGGGACGTTGACTAAACCAATAGAAATCGGTCAGAATTTTCGACCGAAATTGGTCGATAGCTTTTATTGTCCAGTAATCCGTGTTTCGATCAATTTTCGGTCGAAAATAGGCCTTTTTCGACCAATTTCTGTCGGTTTTTTCCGAAAGAAATAGGGCAATTTCTAGTAGTGTACTTCAATAATCCACATCGTGAGTAAAGCGTCCATACGAGTTACTTGACTCTGTATTCCCGAATTTTTTATTTATAGTTTACTGTTGTTGGGTCTGTTTAGTTAATTATCAGTTTTGATGTACGGATTTGAATTTCAAATTTAGAGCAAAATGATATTCTCTCATATTTATGACCGAATGTTTACTGTTTTTTTATCGAAAAACCACCAACAGTAATGATCTCACGCTAATAGGTAATCTGACGAATGTCAGATATTGAAAAACTTGTTTTTAGGGGAAGAGAGAAAATCTCAAAATGATGGAATAATATTCAGAGGAGGGAAAATCTCAAATAATGGAATAATATATAATAATATATGGAGTAATAAGAAGAACAATCGAGAATAATACGTGTTAGTATCACGGTGTTTGAAACCAGACAATCAGAGAAGTAAAAAAATATTAGTTCAATAAAATCAATCATAAAATAATTTCGGAGCCTACAAGTTACTTGTGTGTCCTTAAAGAATTTAATCCCCTCACTGTTGCCCATGGTTATGGATTACTTCCTTCTAGGATAGAACGGAAAAATATTCTGTAATACTGGCAATCGAAATTAAAAAACTTCTGCGAACCCAATAAACGGAGCAAATCACACTTGACACTTTTAAGATTTCTTTTGGTAAAAACAGTGCAACAACATAGAGGAGAGAGAAGAAGTTTTCAGATTTTCCATATTTGAAAAATGAGGCTAAGCCTCTAAATTTATAAATAATAAAAGAGTGTGATGAAGAGGAGCAATTCAAAAGGTGCCTCTTCCATTTCCCATTCACATCCATTAACGAAACCTAACAATCCCCCACATGAATGGGAAATGGCAATATCTTTAAAAAACATGCAAAAAACTTGTGTGATTCGCAAGTAAGGATTAATCGCATCTGAATAAGTAGGTTTCCCTTTGAACTTTTCGTAGTGAACATATGTCGGATATACTCAGTCAATCCGTAGATTTGATATCTTTGAACTGTCGAGCTTTTGTGTATACCTAGACAACTATAAGTCACACAATCAACCCTTAACCGTCTTTGGTTCTCATTGTTGTGTTCATTTCAGCCATGAACACCGTCTGATTTCATAAGTGTATAGAGAATTGGCCTTACAGAACTCTCTTTGAAGCGGCTAACACTTCACACTTACATACGTGATTCCCAAACGTGTTATCCCATAGATACATTATTTGATATACCCCGTATCAAACTTAGAAACCATTAAAAAGCCTTAACGCTTTATCCTTAGTATTGAACATTGTCTCATCACGAGAATGGACCAAAAAGAAATTTGACAATGTCGAACCATCGCTAATGACTTTGTTTGATCTCCTTGAACCTAGATCTTGGGATCTCCAGTCTTCTAGGTAGAGTTACCGCCACAGTGACTTGTCCTCTACCATTGTCCCATTCCCTTCGATGATCTTTCAACTACCTCTCTAGTTAGGCGTTTTTTAAATGGATCCGACACATTATCGCTTGACTTCACATAGTCAATTATGATAATTCCCCTAAAGAGTAGTTGCCTAACAATTTTATGTCTTCGTCGTAATGACAAGAATTCTTTTTGTTATACATAATGATCACAACCCTTCCTATTGTCGCTTGACCATCGCAATGTACGCATATAGATGCCAATATTTTAGGCTAAGATGAAATTTCTTCAAGAAATTCCGGAGCCATTAAACTTCTTCACTGGCTTCTATAACCTCAGCCTCCATTATAGAGCAGCAATGCACATTTGTTTGGACGATTTTCAAGACACTGCTCCTCTATTGATTGTAAAAATATATTCACTTGTGAATTTAGTTTAGGTTGATCCAGTGATCCAATTTGCATCACTATACCCCTCAATAACGGCAGGATACTTATCATAGAGCAATGCATAGCCGTGGATATTTCAATATCCTAAAACTCATTTTACTGTCATGACAGTTCAATGCGAACTTCCTTATGTCATACACAAATACGTCTCGACTTTCTATTGCATATCGGTTTATTGACTACACTTAATGTAGCAATAGTATATTATAACAACAGCAGGGATAATTGGCATCAGTTATGGCCATAACCTTTTAATATATAACACATTTCGCAACCACTCCGCCATTTCAAGCATTTGTATGCTATTTATTCATACGTCTATACGATATGCAAATTATAGCATCTTCGTTCATGAAATAAATCCAACTTGCAATGGATTTTGGTGATGTTCATCGGTTGGTTCACCTATTTATAAACCAACGTATTAATACATCCATTCATGAACGGTAATCTTTATACAAAATATACAAATGCACCTTTCATGAAAAGTCACAGTCTTCCAGGTGACGCCCTTTCATAAAAGAGCTAAACATTATAAATGTTTAACAAAGAACAAATCATTTCTGGAAAGGTATGTAAACAACTTTTGAATTTGTAGTTTCATCACTAGTCATCACTAAGACTGAACAAGTTTTGAATTCACTGACTATCATATCAATATCCACTAAGGATTATTGGGATTCAGAAATTATATCATTTAAACATTACGTCTAACATTGGCTTTTGTCATGCATAAGCTAAAAGCCCCCATATTTTAAATATTTCATCAACATATCATCCATATATAATCAAATAATGACTATATGATTTGAAGTATTCTTAAGAAGTCGGCACACCTTTTTTTTTTTCCTTTCAAAAACCACAAATCCTTCAGGTTGTTCCATGTAAATTTCCTCCTCTAAATCTCAATTTAAGAAGGTTGTCTTCATATCCATTTGATGGATTTCAAGATCATACATTGTAGCCAATGCTACTAACATCCATATGTACGTAATACTCATAACTGCATAGTATGTGTTAAAATAGTCAAAGTCTTCTCGTTGTCCATATTCTTTGACAATAAGTCTTGCCTTATACATGTTAATAATGTCTCTTTTATTTTCCTTTTGAAAATTTATTTAGAACCCAATGGTTCGTTCCTTAGAGTAAGATCAACTAACTTCCAAGTATGGTTATTTAATATGGATTCTATCTCACTATTAACTGTTTCTTTTCGTGAAAGACATAACTTCTTTCAAAGTTTGAAGCTCATTTTCCCACAAGAATGTCAGAAAATCTGATCCAATGGAAGTAGTTGTCCTTTGACGTTTACTAAATCTTCGATTCACCTTATTAGGTGTACTTTCCTTTGCTTCTTCCCGAGATCGCTTAGATATTTCAGCAGACGACTCACATTCCTTTTTATACGGATAAATTTCTCAAAGAATTCAGCATTATCTTATTCGATTACCGTATTAATATGAATTTCGGGATTTTCTGATTTATGAACTAGAAAATGATATACCTTACTATTTGTTACATACCCTATGAAAACACAATCTATAATTTTCGGTCCGATCTTTACCCTTTTGGGTTTAGAAACTTGCACTTTTGCTAAGCACCCCCACACTTTAAAATATTTAAGTTAGGCTTCCTTCCATTCCATTTTTCATATGGAATGGATTGCGCCTTGCTATGGGGAACTCGACTGAGTATTTGGTTAGCTGTAAGAATAACTTTTCCCCCACAAGTTCTGGGGTAAACCAGAACTTATCAATAAGGCATTCATCATCTCCTTTAATGTTCTATTCTTTCTTTCTGCAATTCCATTAGATTGCGGTGACTAAGGAGCTGTAGTTTTATGAATAATACCATGTTCTAAACATATTTCTTCAAAAGGAGATTCACATTCACCGCCCCTATTACTTTGTAGAGCCAACCACATGAACTGTTGTTTGTATCACGACAGAGGCAGAATTAATAAAAGGTAAAGTTTTTAATCTTCAAACCGAGTAATATCTGACCCAACTAGATTTAGTAAACAGTGAAGTTTTTAATTTTTAAACCGAGTAATATATGATACTACCAAATTCAATAAACGGTGAAGTTTTTTAAATCTTCAAACCGAGTAATAAATTAGAGTAGAAAATCATTAAAATTTTAATCTCCAAAACGAGTAGAAAGTCACTAAGACTTTAATCTCAACGAATGAGTAGAAAATCAGGCAAATTTTAATCTCGAAGCAGGAGTAAAAGATCACGAAGATTTTCGTCTCCAAAACCAGGGGTATAAAATTCCACGAATTTAATTTTCTTTTCAAATGGCTTTCCAACTAAACCATTATAATCCCTACACATTTTAACAGTTTGATATATTTATCTTATCAAATTAACATATATATATATATATATATATATATATATATATATATATATATATATATATATATATATATATATCACA
>MCJB01029549.1:0-21012 GCA_002018475.1 Nicotiana obtusifolia | reverse complement strand
ATATATATATATATATATATATATATATATATATATATATATATATATATATATATATATCACATAAACAACTATTAAATAAAAAGCAGCTGATGTAATTTCCCGCAAAAAAATTTAGACTGCCACAAATATGTACTCTCACATATATAAACCATGGTGAGAATAAAGCTTGCAAACAAAACTTTATATGATACAACTCTAAAGTTAATACTTTAGAACTTCTCCTTACATGATCAACTAGTTTTAATGCAAATCATATCTCATAAGTATATATAAAAATTCATGCACTTGGTGGCATGCAAAATAATGTCTCTTCCTTCCGAATATTAACACGAATAATCTCAACACATGAGATACAAGTTAATCAAATATGGATTAGAGACTCATAGTGAAGCTAGGCGGCATTAGAGTTGGACCTTTAAAGAGTTTCAATCCAATTCTAATTCAAATTATTTCCATGAAATGGTACCAAATTGTTTGGGACATAACTGACTGTTCCACAATATACATATATAAGTCTAATTCATATCTTACTTTTGAAAATACCATGCATGCTACCAAATTGTATACCGACAAATCAATTTTATTTGGTAAATAAAATAACAAAATTATTCTTTACCCATATATTATTTCTAATCATTAGCATGCAAATAGAATATACTTCGACAGAATCACATAATAAGTATCTACCCTAACATTTGAAGAATCAAAATTTCATAAATTATGTAGGGGAAAAACTTAAAAACGAGTAGAACCAAAATTTGTAGTCACTTTCTGCTTCATCGGGAGTAAATATCTATCCTCTGACAATTCAACCATAATAGATCTCACCCAGCAATGGAAGAAAATTATTTGAGTCCGAGAAATGCCATATCATTGGACATGTTAGAAGACAATATTTCTAAGTCTAACACCGCTATAGTTTTGTAGCAAATGTTTATTCCATAGCAGAAGTACTGAAATGAATAACCTTGATTGATGATGTCATCTTACATTAACCAAGGAATCTGATAATATACATAAAGGTATGACCTTTTCTATCTCATTACTGCTATGCTTGATAAATTTTCAGGAAATTTGTATAAGTTTTCTAAGGCTACCATCACAACCATGAACACCACTTATCTCTGAAAATTCGAATCTCTTTTGAAGTGATCAATTCTTAAATAACAGCAACAGTTCTATTTCAAACAAAAACAACACATAAATCCACCAAACAAAAGAATCAGCATTTTAAGACAGCCATTTCACAACTCTACGTGTAACTTGCAAAGGGATATCTAATGGGTGCAAAAAAGGGATTTGATTCTCGTAAAATAATAAATCCATCAAACAAAAACAAAATACAGGAGCCAACACCGAAAAACACGAAACAAAAAAATATAAGTGCTTATTTGATTCATGGGAGGCCTAAATAAAACTCACAAAATGGAGGTTTCGCTGATAACGCCTTTCCTCTTTTTCAAGAAGGCGTTTACTAGTAACTATTCCTATACAAATTCTATCTTTTTTCGGTTTTTTGACCCCAAAAAAAAAAGAAAAGAAATGTACCCCTCACCACAGTTTGCTTTCCTTGTGCTGTAAAATTTCATGGCTGACAACCTACATATGGATTTTACGACACAAGAGCATCATCTGTTTGCTTCTTCGTTTTTATCCGTAGAAGATCATCCTTCAATTCAAATTTTTCTCAATCAGCCGTCTGTAAAATAATTTCGATAAATTCCTTAAGATTGTTACTATCACGGTGTTTGAAACCAGACAACTTGCTTGTGTGTCCTTAAGGAATTTATCCCCTTACTGTTTTCCAAGGTTACAGATTACTTCCTCCCAGAATAGAACGAAAAAACTATTCTTTAATACTGGCAATCGAAATTACAGAACTTCAATATAGAGAAGAGAGGAGAAATTTTCAGATTTTTTTTGTATTTGAAAAATGAGGCTAAGCCTCTAAATTTATAGACAACGAAAGAGTGTGACGAAGAGGTGCAATTCAAAAGGTGCCTCCTCCATTTCATATTCACACACATTCAGGAAACCTAACAAGAAGAACAATCAATTAAAGGAAATTCTAATCTTGAAAAGGGTCGTAATTTAGGTAAGACGTCTGCTAGTATAATCTTTCTCCTATTGGAACATCCCATTGATTTGGCATCATAAAATCTTCTATTTTGACGATAAAACAATCAGCACCAATTGATGCATTCTCCCTCGCCACCATCTCGACATCCAACTCGCCCTTTGAGATCTTATTTTGACAAATCTGAAGCATTGTGCAAGTCTTATTCTCTTTATAAGAAAATTTTCTTATTGTGGTTCCTCTGATCTCTTAAAAAGGTTGTCCAAGTTGTATGTTGCAACTCGTAGTAAAGAGTCGGGAAAACACTTACGTGCCTTGAACACCTCGAAACGAATACAAACTGATTCTTTTTCTGGAACAACAACAAACATCTTGCTTTTCAGTGTAACATTGTAGGAAGAACTGACTTTGTTAGATTGGGACGTGATTCTTTGGGACTGTAACTGGTTTTCGAGGATGGAAATTTTCACGCAGAATTTTCCATTCTTTATTTTATTAAAACAAGCAGATTTTACGCACACGAGCAGTAATCTGTTTTTGGCCTGAGGAACTCTCCATGGTAATAACCCTCACCAGATGGAAGGAAGATAAATAAGTGATGCTGATTTCTTAGGGTAACAACCTTCATATATATAAGAACCGAAAGTCAATTAGGTCTTAGAAGAATTCTTTGAGTTTATGCAAATGGAGTTTTATTCTATTCCGAACACTGAACCAAATCCTCTTTTTTGTTTAAAAAAAATAATAACTATATATATATATATATGAAAGGTATCCATCCAATTTACCTGACTTCGTATTGGCGAAAGCTTAATTACAATTTACATGGTGTCCAATATGTCAAGCCCCGAAACTGGCCCCCACCTGTACTAACCCATACTGAGGATAATAAGTATATTAGAGTTTGATAATCCTTAAATGATAGATATCTGAAAATTGTTTAACAATATTTGACGAATAAGCATTCCCGAAATTATTTAAACCTGCTATGACAAGTTATGAACCTCTATCTAAAAAATTCGGATACATGAGTCTTCGAAGGTACCCGAAAATAATATAAATGTCTAATAACAGCTAAAGGTCTGAAAAGAATATCGACAATGCTGGAAAGAATCAAGGCTCAACAACTGAGTCTACTTGAATCTCTCCCTAGCCAAGTTCTTCAGCATCTACCATACGACGTGGCAGGTTCAAACGGACTAAGTATTACTAAAGAATATCCAAAAAATTTCGTTGATAAATACCTAAACAGAGGACAAGACAAGCATGAGCTATAAAATATATAATGAGATGCAGCAAATAGAGAAAGCAATTCACGTGGGAGCTATAAATATTGAATAATTTGAAAGCTAAAACTAATTTTGAAAACTGAATTAAAAGCTAATACTCCCACTGTCCCAACTTAAGTGACATTTTTCGCTTTTCGAGATTTAAACCTTTTAATTTGATCATGCATTTGGACATAGAACTTTTTTACTTTTCAAAATAAAATTTACATACTTGAAAACTACGTTTCAAAAGGCACATGAAAAAATTATGAACAACATATTATTCATTTGACTCTCGAAATTCAAACACCTTCACGAAAATTGGGACGGAGTTCACGATCCGTGGGCCTTCTACCTCCACGCGGCATTGCTCCATCAGGCTTTCATCCATTGCGGAAAATTCTCGACTGCTACCTCCCCTAGGAGTCTGGCTCGTGTCTCAGTTCTAGGCTGATCATCCTTTCGGACCAGCTACTGATCATCACTTTAGTAAGCTATTACCACCAACTAGTTAATAAGACGCGAGCCTCTCCTGGGGCAGTTTTCGACTTTTGCTCCTTAGCCTACGAGGTATTAGCAGTCGTTTCCGAGGGAGTAACTGAAAGTTGAAGCTAAAAACTGAATACGTATCTAAGAACTGAAAGCTAATTGAAAGATGAGTCATTTGTAACGAACTAACTTTTCTGAAACCCTCCCTTTGATCAAAATCTAAACATTGAATTCGGATGGTCTATTTACCAGTTCTTCTGTAAGGATCTAACGTTAAAATTTAGAGGAAGATGAGATTCTTTCAAATTTTTGACCAAATCAATTTTACTCCTTGCATAAACCCACAAATATTAGTTGCAACACCCTTTTTTTGATAGATGTATCACCCATAAGACAGAAAGAGGAAAACAGTTCCCTGTTAATATGGGAGGATCGCTTATTGCACTACAGAATCTTTTTGAATTTACGATTTACAAAGAATCTTAACAAACAATCTGCACTAAGCAGGTTTTGCCCAATTACCTTCAACTAGATTAGAGGTGTGGAACTGTGGATGGTTGCCTCTTTTTTTACCTTTTAGTTTATGCTATACCATTTTTTTGGATAACATTGAATATAACCAAATTATAAAGTTTTCTAAACTATCAATTTTATCTCGGTTACTTTTCCAGTATCGGTTCTATCCAGTTTAAAATTCTTGGAACACTATATTTGTAAAAACCCACATAAAGTCTGTGTCATAATGGAGTGATTCAATTGTAATAGCATAGAGCACAAATAATAGGCAAAATGACCTAGTGGCCACTTAAACTTGTACCAGTTTACCAACCCGTTACATCAACTTACACTTTTCTCATTTGAACACTCAAACTTGAACACTTTATCCACACAACTATTCGAAGTTTCACCTCGCCTCATTCCTTTTTTGTAAAACCTATCCAAAAGTTAACAAATATTAAACAAACTATAGGAAAAGCAATTTAGGCTCTGATGAGCACCAGTGTTTTAAAAGGCGGGCGAGCCTTGGGCCGAGGCGTACCAAAAATGCCCCGAGACGATTCTGGAGGTAAAAATCTCAAGAGGTGTACGCCCAGCAATTCGGGACATACACTCAGGCGTTGAGGTGTGTTTTGCAGTGAGGCGTAAGCCCAAAAGACTTTTTCAAATTAAGACAAAATTTGCTAAATAAGTCCTTAATATAATACCCAAATTCTCAAAAGTCGGCTTGTAATTACTCAAATTTTTAAAAAGAAACTGAAATATCAAATTTAAAAGTCAAGACCTTTTCTTATAGCTCCAAGCCCTAATCTATGGTTTTTCCCAATCTTTATCTTGTCCGCTAGTTTGTTACTATCTCCCAAAAGCGACGAACAATCATTTTTTTTTTTTTTTTGCAAATACAAAAAAGCTTCACTCTCCTTCATAACAGCAAGTTCAAAGTTCAAATTGCAGGTTAGTATCCTTTTTGTTCCTCCATGTAGAAAATTTTATTCTTTTCAACTGAAGTTACTTGTACTTGTAAGTAATGCATAATGGATTATTTTGACTAGTTTTTAGTGGGGATAGAGCACATCTATATATATTTTTCACTTATTTATAGTTTTCTTTAATTTCTTTGTAATTTTACCCATGGCCCTTGATAGGAAGGTGTGAAGGTCGAGCATCAGGGTTGTAGATTATGAGGTAGTTAAGCATTTTTCTACTTCGTTCCGGGTGTGAGGCTAGTCTGATAGGATTTGTCTTAGACTGCTAGTGGTTAATGTTGTGTCACACTATTCTTCCGTTTTTCATAACATCGGGCCTTATTTACTGGTTATTGTTATTGGGTTTCAACTATTTTCTGGTTCTTATAGTGTTGTTACTATTTCTATGGTTTCTGTTAATGGTACTGATATATTGTCTTTTTTGTCTTGTTCGTTGTCTAGAGCCGAGGGTATATCGGAAACAACCTCTCTATCCCATCGAGGTAGGGGTAAGGTCTGCGTATACACTACCCTCCCCAAACCCCTCATCTATGGAATTTTACTAGGTTGTTATTTTGTTTACCCATTTAAAAAAATTTACTGTAATTATATTATTTTATGAAATATTAAAAATTAAATACCCATGAGGCTTACACCCTGCTAAGGCATATGTAAAACACCTCACCTTACGCCCACGCCTTTTAAAGCACTGATGAGCACAACCCATAAGAGGAAGAGAGAGAATCATATATAAGACTGACTGCTCATATTTACAAAAGAAAGCACACTAAAGATCAGATATCAAGGAAATATGGTCAACATGAAAAAACATACTATACTTGATTGGTGATGGAAGGAGGCAGAGAAAATTCAGTCATAGTAGAGATCAAAAGACAGAAAGTGACAGAAATTTTATCAAGTGTTCTACTATTAGTTTAAGCCATAGCTTAAGTTTTAGGTTTAGGTTTTTACTTGTGGCCTCTTTTTTCTTCCTCCGGTTGGGGTTATGGTTGAATCTGATCAGCTTACGGAGAAACTCATCAGTTTTCTAGACTGGCTTCCTCCCGGATTCATCGACATTATATTCATCATCGTCATCTTCTTCCTCACTTTCGTATATGTTGTTCCTGAACTTGCTTAGCTCAGTCTTAGCATCATCTTCACCCAAAAAGTCCAACCCAAATTTGATATCACGATGCTTAACCAAAAGCCATCGAAGTAGGCGGTCTTCTTTGTTCAGGTAATGCAGCTCTTTGTTAAAACTGGGTGGTGTCATCACTGTCATTTGCATCAGTTGACCCTAAAAACGTGCAACATTTTTAAATGTAGTAACAATAATCATAATAGTGAGAACAGAAGCTTGACCTATAACTATTGAATCCTTTGTGAAGATACAGGACAGAAGCCAATCCCAGGTCCCGGAGGTGCATACAGAAGCATGGTCGTTGTCACAGACCTAAGATGTATTTATCAAATCATGTACCTAAATATGGAAAGCAGCAGAAACATGAGGATGGGGCTAAATAACTATCTCTGCTGCTAGACGGACCAACTGGTAAAAGCGCCAGACATAATGAATGACCAAAAATTGGAACTTTTGCCAGAATAAATTCATATTTGGGTACCTCTATAGTTAAATGTTATTTTTTCTTTTTGTAACTGTGGTGTCAGGGCCATCTTTCGTACACCCGGATTATTCCACTAGCTATCTGCTATCTGCTATCTACCACCAACAGAGGTACCGAGTAACTATGCCCATCAAAGCTTGGCTGATGAGAAAAAGTCACCTACTTTTTGTCTCTGTTGCTTCTATGTTTAGATGTTTATGAACTGCATTTCACCTTTGATGATTTTCTGATAAATCATTCACTTACCGGGAAAGAAGGCAAATGTGACATTATTGAAAGGATAATAGAGACAGACCTGATAGTATCTTCCATCTAGTTTCTTAATGCCATAACCCAGATTAACATTACCAAATGACTTTAAATCTGTAAGCACACCATTTTTTCTATAAACATGCCTCCCAACCTTTGCAACAAGGTCCATCAGAGCCTCCTTCGGTACATGCGGTTTCAGTAAAAGCATACAATCATAAAGTGGCATATTTTGTCTCCTCTCAGTTCAACCAACTTCCTGAATCACAAAATGAATTGCATTAAAGCTTGGAAAATCCAAAACTAAGACAAGATGTGCAACTGTAACAAGATAATTAAAGCAAACTCAACCAAGAGATCACCCATTAATAAAACAGAGTATGGAACTAACATGCTATGACGTTTTCTTAGTAGCACAAGTGAAGTAGAAAGTGTATGAACCATGAAATCCAGATTCTTAAATATTTGGAGTATACGGAAAAGGATTTTGCTAATACATGTGGATGCCAGTGTAGTCAAAGGCGTGCTTAAGCCCTCAAACGAGGCATAAAACATGTGAACGCTCTGCCTCGCATAGCGGGCACTTCAGCTCTAAGGCATACTTATCCTTGCCAATGAGCATAATCCTGAAGAGCCAACACTAAAAAGTTGATATTTCACCTTATCGTACGTTTTTCAATTTCTTTGTCCATATATTTGTTATACATGCTTATAATTCTTAGTATTGGACTACATATACATACTTTTATTTTTCCTCCATTTGTGCCTATCTTCATTAAAGCTAATGTGTTATTTGCGCTTTGTGCTTAAAGCCTCAATGGACCTTAGAACCTTTTTGCGCTTTTTGTCTTTGATAACATTGGTAAATGCACAAAATAGAGGATCTTTCTTTTTCTAATAAGCAATACAAAGGGAATTCTCAGTGTGACAATTTGAATAACCCACGAGACACACGCACCTGAGAAAGAAGAGTAAAACAGCTACAGAAGAGGAAAGATAAAAACCCATGAAGAAGCAAAATATCAGCTTCCATTCAGGACCTATGAACCATTCTCTGACCTCTTTATTTAGTTAGTGAAACATTTAACTCAAGCCCCCAGGAAACAGCAAGGTAACACAATAACCTCTGGAGACCACCTGGGAGGTGTATATATATCTCTCCCCTCCCCCCCTCCACCCCTCCGCCCACCCCAAAAAGAGAAGGAAAACAAGAATAAGTTTGCATGTTACTTTTAAATTCAAAAGGTAAGAGAATATAAGCATTTTCCTGCCTTCACGTTTTCTGAAGTCTGAATTTCTGTATTTGCAATATTTCAACTGATCTTAACAAAGGTCATAAAATCTCTCGTTCACCATATTTCGGTCTCCTAGCTATTAACTATGCCCAAAGTACAAAACTTTCCTCCTAAAAATGATCAAAGTTTTTGTGGTTTACATGAATTACAAGGATGAGTTGATGACACAAATATAGAGGAAAGCTCAAACAACATATCTTTCTTTTACGAACTTTGTTTTTGTTTAATTAACTCTTCTTCTTTATTATCCCCTTCTTCTAAGAATTGTCTTCAATAGAAAAGGTAACAAGCTCCATCTCCGCCAGCACAATATGAATCTCTTCTGTAGAATAAGTTCTTCTTCAATGTACAGAATTTTTACATAAAGACGTACACTGATCAAAAGTCAGGACTCGGGATCAAATACCTATTGTTGCCGTCTCTCTAAAAAAGGAGCAAATACCTAAAAACCTTACTTTTCCTCCATAGACGGATCAAAAAAAGAAAGCTAATAGATTCAACATCTAGAGAAGAAAGGAGGGGTAAAAAGCACGGCAGCGAATAGCAGAAACATACCGTTCGATTGCCGGAAATGTGAGGATTTCGCCGTAGGGATGGGGAGGCCCGAGAAAGAATTGAGGGTTTTGCGAGGATTAGTAGCCTTTTGGTCAAACAGCAAAAATAAGCTTATTTTATTTTTTTAAAAGTGCTTTTCTAAAAATAAAATAATTTGTATTTGATTAATTTACTTAAAAATTACTTTTGAACAATAATTAGTGTTTGACCAATTTTTTAAAAAACTGCTTAAAAATATTTTTAAAAAATATTTTTGGAGGAAAGCTACTATTTTTTACTTTTGTTTCTCCTCAAAAACACATTTTTATCTCTAAAAGCTTGAACAAAAACTACAATTTTTTTAAAAAAAGAACACTTTGGCGTGGAGGAGCTTGGCCAAAACGGGCTATAAGGCTGAATGTGGTTAGGATTTTAGAATTTGGACTACATATGATTTGGGGTGGAAGAAGGACCCAAATTAGGTGAATATCAACAGAAAAAGTCAACCAATTTCTAATTATAAATGAGTAATTTAACTTTTGAAAAATAGTGATTTTGGTTTTTGAGTTTGTTGTGTTATTCTTGTTTTGGATCTTGTCTTACATGACTAAGCGTAATATATACAATCTATTTCAAAGAAGTCAAACAAGTTCACCAACTATGGCATACTATTGTTTCCTCGGGACGAATTTCGAAGAAAGAAATGGCAACATATGAACAGCTTAAAGGAAAGTACGTAGAATAATTGAGAAAGGTTTTTTAGTGTCTCAATATTATCATGCTATGAAAAATCAGTCCTTAAATTTTATATCAAGAAAAGAACTAGCACTAGTGTTTTCAACTTTATTAAAAAGAGAGATACATGCAAAATGGGAAATATGCTCAAAAGATCGGAGTACTCTTCTTGTTTGTTTCTTAAAATGGCTTCTTGTATTGGACGAATATTCATATGTTTTTTCTGCTTACTCCTTTTTGAAGATTTTAAGAATTATTTTGCAAAGAAACTTTCCTATCAGAAAACAACCCAGTCTTTTTCGTCATTAACCTTCAAATGAGATTTGGAATGCTTCTAATCGTTAGTTTTAAACAACTGTTTTACTGCAAAATTCACCCAAAAACTTTTGGGATTGTTACATAAATAGCCGTCCAAATTCAATGTTTATATTTTTTAGCCGGTATATATAGATTATACATTAATTATACATAGTTATACATATACTATACATGAATTATTTATATATTATATATCTATCGGCTATTTTTAATTTAAGAGATTAAATGGACGACTATTTGGATTAATTCTTCAAAACTTTTTTATAAGCTTGTTATTGAAATTTATTTTCGGTGATTCAAAATTCAGATATACCTTTTGAACGAGACACAATATTTTTCTGAAAGGGTGTTAGCAATTATTTAATAGACACATATTCTTCGAAAATGTGTCATCCAATGTTAAATGGTATATCCATTCTTGAAAAGGTATGTTGGTTACCTTATTGAATCTCTTTAAATACTTGAGACTTGAAACCACCTGCTTTCTTGGAACAAAATCCTAAATGTTCTCACCTTAACAAAGGAAGAATCACGTTTGGAATCAAGGGAGTAACCATTTTATGATATTCTGTAAGTAATTTCGTAGTTAGCTTAAATATGTACATGAAAAATTTCTACCATCACTTAGAAACTCAATTAATTTATCAGTATTAGCAAATTCAATTTTGGGTTTTAAAAACTATACTCCTATGTGAAAAGAGATATCAGGAGTGAATCTACTATTTCCGATTCAATCATCTGAGAGGAATTTCCCTCTGAGATTTCTACAGAAGCTGACTGCATAACCTTGGATGGTTTGGTTCAAAAACTGCCTTTAAAACAAAACAATTGAAAACTAGTACCGGTTTCACCTAAAGTTGTGATAATCTAATAAATGGATAGCAACAGTCTAAAACAACATCTAATATTCTGCAAAAATTGCTAAAAAGTTATTAGCGGTGGTGGTTCAGAACCGACGCAATCGTTACATTTCACCAGTTATTTAAGCACGAAGTTTCCAAGTGAAATGTAGTTTATTTTTCTTTTATATTTTAAAAATAAATTTCATATTAATTGAAAGTGTAATTTTATAATTTTTCAAATATTTAGGGCTTCAATATCAACTAAAATTTAATTATCAAATCTTTACTTATTTGAACTATATAAGCAGTCCTAAAATTTTGGACTTTAAAATTATATTTAATCTTAAACTAATTTTCCTTACTTGAATATTAAGAAATACATAAACTCTTTATCATTTTAATTAGAAAAATAAATAAAAAGGAAAAAAACAACTAAAGTACGTGCCGTTTAACGTTATCAGTTTATCTTCTTCTTTTTTATATTTTAATAACTAAGAGATTCTTCATCATATAACACACCTTAGTCCAATTAGAATTTTTTTTGGCCTAGGATGATCGAAAGACCCCTTAAGATGTACAAAGATTTTCACACATTAGATGCAATATTATTAAGTAGTTTAAGATATACTATGTTGATTGTCAAACTCTTTCTCAGTACAAGTATTAAGTCATTATTAGTAGTGAAGTTTCTCTTAAATGGCAGGTTATATTAAATTATTTTTTCGTCTCAACAAGGTGCAAAAGTCAAAAACAATGGCAGCTCTTTAAATAGAAAAATTCAAAAATAAAATATTGATCAATTATTTACCATTTGAACATAGACTTCTTGTTGAATAAAATTATACATTTGTTTACCCTAAATTTGATAACAATTGAATTTATATGTGGTTTTAAGGATATGTGGCCTAATTTGATACAAATGACGAATAATATAATGAAAGTTAAAATTAAGAGATAAATGAAAAAGAAACGCAAACCACCCGAGTTAGACACTCTTGGCCATTGGTTGATCCTTCTTGGGCAGAAACTGATTATAATGGAAATTAAAACAAGTTGATGATATAATGATTCAAGAGAGCAATATATCACTGTTTTTTTTTTTTTATTGATGATTCGTGAAAAAGGTATATGGTAAATGGTTCAACTCTCCCTTTATATAGTAGGAGGTCATACATCTGATGCAACTTTATACAAGGTAAAAATCTCCGCACAAGGTAAAAAATCTCCTAATTTGCTAATTAAGCGGTTCTATTGATTAGTGTCGCGATTCATGCCGTAATGTTCGTCCCATTACGGATATTCCGGTTTTCCATTATTTGGGTTTAATGATCTTCCCTCAGACATTTTCGGAGTCAAGCTTGATTTCGGACCACGGGCTCAATATTTTCGAGGTTGGACATTCTGGCTTCGTGTTCCGCTTCGATAAAGCTCGGGTTTGATCTTCGACCCAACACATTCTGAACCCGATCTGTCATGCAATAGTTAAACTCAATGTTAACCATAGAGAATCGAGCCCGATTTGACCACATATAGATGGGCCCGACTTCGACCGTATACAGATAGTCCCCTCGTTTTTTGGAAAGTAACGACAAGAAACGATATGAGCCTCAAATTCTCATTTTGATAAGTGACGGTGAACTTATGACGTACGCGATACGGAAATCAAAAACATCCCATCAGAAAAGCCTTTTAAAGCATCAAGTGTGTGTTAATCGGCGTTCTGCCGCTTTGGGATATGAACCGCCGTTTTGAGAGACTATAAATACCCTCATTCACCCTTTATATTCAAATGTTCGTGCTCTTTTATAAAACTACATCGTTCTTATCTTCAAGACCTCCTGCCTTCTAGTTTTCTGAAAATACCTCACAAGCTATCTTTATACTGTATTTCCTTTGCATCTGTATCTTTTAATTTCTTCATCTGTTCAAAACAATGGCGAAGACTTCAAAATCCGTTCCTCAAAGACAAACTCCCTCTTCTTCTCAACTTGCTGAGGACGTTTCACCTGTCGTCATTGAGGAGCCTACAGCGGAGTCCCCTCTGAAGACGTTTGTACCAACCGGGTGTTCAATCGGAGCCAATTTCAAGGTCGATAAAGCTTCCTCAATATCGGGCCGATGCGAACCGGTCACGAGATACATTTGTTCAATCACCGACAGAATTCTCGATAAAGTCAAGAAAGACTGTAACTGGGTCGACAAGTGTGTGGTGGTTCCTGCGCCTGAAGAAGCAATCACTACCCACATAGAGGGTTTTTTAAGTGTTTACACTTATCCCTTCACGTTGGGCCCTCTGGACCCGGTCATTATTGCCTTTTCAAAAGGTACGAAGTGACCCTGGGCCAAATTCATCCTTCTTTCTGGAGGATAGTCATCCTTCTCCGTTTTTTAGTAAACAAGATCGAGGGGTATCCTTTCACCGTCGATCATCTCATGCGTTTGTACAGTCCCCGAGGGGGGTTGATAAAACTTGCTCGTCGGGCACCCATTCTCAAGTATTGATAAGGATCTGGATCGGGGTTGGTTGGGTCGATTTGTTCGAGTGAAAACATCGGACCTAATCCCGGCCGAGGATATGCCATTTCCTGAGAAATGGAATATGAAGCGTAAGTGTAGCCCTGCTTATCAATTTGTTTACTGTTCTCCCTTTCACCCTTCCTTTTATCAATTTTATATGGCGCAGCTGTATCTCAGATGCCGGATGCAATTCCTCATCTCAAAGAATGGGTCGAGGGGATCGTATCCCAAAGATCATATTCCGAGCGCGCATGGCGCAAGCTTTCGAAAGGCCGGTGGGAGGCCCGACTTCATGGTGAGATAATTTACACTCGAGCTTAATTCTTTATGCTATCGATTTCTAACTTGTTTTACCTTTCTTTTGCAGGTTTATTAAAGGATGTTGAGATGAGACCTCCACCCATAGGCGATGATGTTCCCAGCGAGCCCCCTGTTTTGAAGCAGGATAAAGAGAAGAAAAGAAAAGAGGCCCCAAGTTCCTCAGACCTCGGAAAGAAGAGACCGAGGAAAAGATTGGATCGCAAGCCCAAGGGGAGTGCTAGTGATCGAGTATTACCTTCGGACTCACTACGTCGATTGAGGGATGAGTCTGAGGAGGAAAAAGAGGATTTCGACCTTGTGGCTAGTGTGCCGCCACAATTTGAAGGGCGAGGGGTCTCCGAACCAGGGGCTAGTGAAGCGGACCTTCGCCAAGATGGGGGACCCGAGGTGGACACAAGAACTGGGGCTTCCCCAGATACGAGGGGAGCACCGCTGGGAGTCTTGGGTCTGATTGAGATGGTTGATTCGCCCTCTTTCTCGAAATCAACATTCAACAAGGCCCAAATGGCAAAAGAACGTTCCCCGGACGGAGATCATAGATCGAAAGACCCTTTCCGTGGTTTTTTCGATGGTGTGGATTCGGCGTCTGCGGAAGACGTTCTTGGGCTCGGTAACGTAGAGGTACCGAGGAAAAGCTCATCCACTGATACAAGTGGGATTTGCTTCAGTCCAAAACTGGTCGATCGATTTCCCGCGCCGAGCGCTTATCCTGGTCGAAAACGATCGATATCATTCACCATTCCAGAGGATGCCATGTTTCTTTCCGCCTCCGTTGGAGTGGCCAGTTATCTTTTGTGCTTGCTGACCGAGGAGGATCAAGCAAAAATGAACGAAGTGGATGCGCCCTGCCTGTTCAATGAAGCTCAACAGGCGCTGAATCGGGTAATTTTCGATAAGCTCTATTCGATGTCCTTTGTTTTGTACTTTAAAATTTCAATTAATCACAACATCTTCCTTTATGCTTGCAGGCCTTGTTACTTCACCATGAAGCCTTTCTCCGATTTCGGGAAGAGTCGAAACGCTATGAACGGCTCGAAGAGGAGATATGAACCTCCGTGCCGAACTGGAGCTTACCTGGAAGGATAATGCTGGCTTGATCGAGCAAGTAGAGCAAAATCTTGATCAGATTAATTAGCTTCGATCTGAAATAAGCATGGTTAGAGCTGAGGCCGATGAGTGGACGAGCAAGATGGATCAGCTGGCCTCGGAAAAAGAGACATTTCAGGCACGGTTAGCTTCAACAGAGGCTCAGCTTAGAGAGGCAAAGGATAAAGTCGAGGCTCAGACCAGGAACATCGACGAGCTCCAATCTC
This sequence comes from Nicotiana obtusifolia, assembly GCA_002018475.1. Classification (NCBI taxonomy): domain Eukaryota; kingdom Viridiplantae; phylum Streptophyta; class Magnoliopsida; order Solanales; family Solanaceae; genus Nicotiana; species Nicotiana obtusifolia. The sequence goes on along the minus strand of MCJB01029549.1, from coordinate 5,960 downwards.
GGATCAGCACAGTTATCTCAAATCGAGATAATATGGCTAAAGAGCTAAAAACGGCCAGGTCGGAAGTTGCCATGGTCAAAGTCGAAGCTGATGAACTGGTGGCTCAATATAAGGTCGATGCTGAAGCTGCTCAAGATCAATCAAGGAATATGGTTGACCATATGAGGTGGCAATCTCGCAGACTTGTCCTTGAAGATATTCATGCTCGAGGCTTTGATTTATCGGCGGAGATCGTAGATGCCAGGATAGCCGAGGCCGAGGCCAGAAAATTAGCCTTCCCGGAGGAGGATGATTCCGAGGATTCAGTCGGATCTGAAGAATGAGACGACCTCGGAAATTTTGATATCGAGGTGGGATCCAGTTGAGACCAGGTTGCTCCTAACCGAGTTTTACCTTTTCCCATGTTTAATATTGTGTATCGAGGTTGCTCGATTTTGTGGAAGGAATTTTTGATGTATATATGTAAAGCTTTCTTTTTGCAACTTTCAAAATACCTTAGCCCTCGAATACTATTGTAAAGCTTTCTTTTTGCAACTTCCGAAATATCTTAGCCATCAAATACTATTAACTTGGTATGGCCTTAACCCTTTAATTCGGGGGGTTGCCCAGTAGGTCTTATATTAGCCCTCAAATACTATTAACTCGAAACGGCCTTAGCCTTTAAAGTTCGGGGTTTGCCTTAATATGTCTCATCCCCCCTCGAGTTCTGTTAACTCGAAATGGCCTTAGCCTTTAAAGTTCGGGGTTTGCCTTAATAGGTCTCATTCCCCCTCGAATAAGTTTGTTTTTCGGATAAGTCCCCAATTGAGAGAATGGTTATTCGAACTAAAATTAAAGTGGCCCTTGGGCTCGTTTGATCGGAAGCGGGATGTTTGTATACAAGAGACTTTTATTTATTCTCGTTCATGCATGTGTACAATTTGTGTTAGGGTTCGATCAATCTATTTGGCACGGTTCATTTGACCATTTGGCCCTTGCATTGAATCTTACTGATCTTTGACCCTTCAATCCTAGAGTGGCCCCCCAACATTCGGGGTCAATTGAAGATAAGCTTTGAATACTGTCGTCACCGATTTGCTATCGGCCTTCGAATCTAAGTTAGTACGATTTACTAGTTGCCTCATTAAAAACCTTACCGTAAAACCCATTTTGGGACAAAACCGGTTCAAGGGAAAAAAAGTGCAACGCGTGCTTCCAGACTTAATATCTCGTATCCCCCGATCCAGGGTACCTCATTTGATACCTGCAAATGTTAGTTCGTGATGCAAATAAAATAAAGAACAAGATCGTACCTTAGCAGTAATACCGTTTCAAGTGACTTATGTTCCAGTTGTTTGGTAGTTGTTTACCATCCACTATTCTGAGCTTGTAGGATCCCTTTCCGGGTGATTTTAATGATACAGTAAGTTCTTTCCCAGTTTGGTCCCAGCTTCCCTTCATTCGGGTTCCGTGTGTTTGGTGTAACCTTCCTTAGTACTAAGTCCCCGACATTGAAACATCGAAGGTTGGTCCTTCTGTTGTAATACCTTTCGATCCTTTGCTTTTGAGAATTTAGTCGAACAAGGGCAGCTTCACGTCTTTCATCTAATAGTTCCAAGTTCCTATTCATGGCTTCGTAGTTCGATTCCTCTATCGCATACCGGAACCTGACACTTGGCTCCCCGACCTCGACCAGTATCAAAGCTTCGACGCCATAAACTAGAGAGAACGGGGTGGCTCCGGTGCTGGATTTCTCGATCGTACGATATGCCCATAGGACTTCGGGTAATATTTCTTTCCATCTCCCTTTGGCATCGGTTAATCTCTTTTTGAGATTATGAAGTATTGTTTTCTTGGTAGATTCGGCTTGTCCATCGTCACTGGGGTGGTAGGGCATCGATAGGATACTTTTGATCTTGTGATCTTCGAGGAATTTTGTCACTCTGCTACCGATGAATTGCTTCCCGTTGTCGCATATGATCTCGGCTGGCATTCCAAGTCGGCATATGCTGTGATCCCAAATGAATTCGATTACTTCTTTTTCCTTAACCTTCTCATACGCCTGCGCTTCCACCCATTTAGAAAAATAATCAGTCATAAATAGTATAAATTGAGCCTTACCTGGTGTGTACGGAAGAGGTCCGATGATGTCCATTCCCTGTTTCATGAACGGCCATGGTGATAGGACTGAGTGGAGTGTCTCCCCAGGTTGATGGATCATCGGGGCGTGCCTTTGGCATTCATTACATTTTCGAACGAACTCCTTTGCGTCTTTTTCCATGTCGACCCAATAATAACCGGCTCTGATTATTTTTCGAATTAGCGGCTCGTCGCCGAAATGGTTCCCGCAAGTACCTTCATGGATTTCCCTTAAAATGTACTCAATGTCGCCCAGTCCCAGACATATCGCGAGTGGGCCGTCAAATGTTCTTCTGAACAAGGTTGGTCATCAAACAAGCTGAACCGGGCCGCCTTCGTGCGCAGGGCCCTCAACTCTTTTGGATCTGAGAGGAGTTTTTCGAAACTGAGATATTCGACTTATTTGTTCCTCCAATCCCAAGTTAGACTCGTCGAATTGATCTCAGCGCGTCCTTCTTCCACTACCGACCTCATGAGTTGTACGACCTTTCCAGAATCGAACTTGTCGTCTTCGATTGACGACCCCAAGCTGGCGAGGGCATCGGCCTCGCTGTTTTGATCCCGAGGTATATGTTGTAAGGTCCATTCTTTGAACCGATGCAACTTCATTTGCAGTTTGTCTAAGTATCTCCGCATTCGCCCTTCCCTGACCTCGAACGTTCCATTGACTTGATTTACCAAAAGAAGGGAGTCGCACTTGGCTTCGATCACTTCTGCTCCCAAGCTCTTGGCTAGTTCTAGGCCTGCAATTATGGTTTCATATTCTGCCTTGTTGTTAGTCAGTTTCATAGTCTTAATATATTATCGAATTATGTTACCAGTTGGTAGCTTCAACACGATGCCAAGTCCGGATCCCTTCGCGTTCGAAGCACCATATGTGAAAAGGGTCATATTCCTGAAGGAGTTCCTGAGCCAGCTAACAACTCTCTTTCGACCTCGGGTATAAGGGATGGTGTAAAATCGGCCACAAAGTCTGCCAACATCTGAGATTTGATAGCGGTTCGAGGTCGATATTCAATGTCGTACCTACTTATTTCTATGGCCCATTTGGTCAATCGAACTGAGAGCTCGGATTTATGCATCACATTTCTTAATGGGTAAGTTGTTACGACACATATGGGATGATATTAGAAATACGGTTTCAGTTTCCTAGAAGCGCTTAACAAAGCGAGCGCTAGTTTTTCCAAGTGAGGATACCTAGTCTCGACTTCGCCTAAGGTTCTACTGACATAATAAATCGGGAATTGTGTACCTTGTTCTTCTCGGACTAGGACTCCGCTTACCGCTATCTCTGAGATTGCCAGGTAAAGGTATAGTTGTTCGTCCATCTTCGGTGTATGAAGCAATGACGGGCTCGATAAATAGCTTTTGAGTTCTTCCAAAGCATGATGGCATTCAGGAGTCCATGAAAAGTTGTTCTTCTTTTTCAATAGAGCGAAGAACCGGTAGCTTTTATCGGACGACCTCAAAATGAATCGCCCTAAAGCGGCTATCCGTCCGGTCAACTTTTGCATGACTTTCACATTATCTACGACCATGATGTCCTCGATAGCCTTGATTTTTTCAGGGTTGATCTCGATTCCTCGATTAGAAACCATGAATCCGAGGAATTTACCTGAACCCACACCAAACGCGCACTTTTTCGGGTTCAACTTCATGTTGTACTGCTTCAACACACTGGATGTTTCCTGCAAATGATTTAAATGGTCCTCTGCTCATAGGGATTTAACTAACATGTCGTCTATATAAACCTCCATTGTCTTTCCTTGTTGTTTCTCGAACAATTTGGTTTATTAAGCGTTGGTATGTGGCTCCAGTGTTTTTTAACCCAAATGCCATTACATTGTAACAATACATGCCATATTTGGTGATGAAGGAAGTTTTTTCCTGATCACCTGGGTCCATCCGTATTTGGTTTTAGCCGAAGTATGCGTCGAGGAAATTAAGGGTCTCATGGCCGGCAGTAGCATCTATCATGCGATCGATATTGGGTAAGGGAAAAGAGTCTTTTGGACATGCTTTATTCAAGTCTTTATAATCTATACACATTCTTAATTTATTCCCTTTTTCAGGGACTACCACTATGTTTGCCAACCAATTCGGGTATTTAACCTCCCGAATAAACCCTATCTTTAGAAGTTTAGTTACCTCATCCTTGATGAACGTATGTTTGATTTCGGACTGAGGCCTCCTTTTTTGTTTGACTGGATGGGACTTCCAGGCTCAGCTTGTGAGTGGTTATCTCCAACGGTATACCTATTATATCAAGGTGGGACCAAGCGAAGCAGTCTTCGTTAGTTGTAAGGAATTGAATAAGTTTTGTCCTAAGCTCGGAGCTCAACCCCGAGCCCATGTATACCTTTCGTTCAGGCAAATCTTCTCGCAGTGTGACTTGTTCCAATTCCTCGACAGTCAATTTGCTAGCATCAGAATCATCTGGGGTGATGAAAGATCTGGGAATTCCATAATCATCATCCTCGACATATACTTGCTTATCCACAATTGCCGAAGATGGTATCTGTGATTGGTATTTTGTCTTGCTCTCGACCCTTTGGTTAGGAACCGTTGGTGTTGGTGTCATTTCTTCCACCGCGAACATCTCTTTTGCAGCTGGTTGCTCCCCGTAAAATTTTAACTCCATCGGGCGTTGTAAACTTCAACACCTGGTGTAATGTCAAAGGTACCGCCCTCATGTCATGGATACATGGCCTTCCAAACAGAGCGTTGTATCTTATGTACCCTCCGATCACACAGAACTTTGTTTCTCGAATGGTTCCAACAGTATTTATTGGCAACGTTATTTCACTCTTGGTGGTCTCACATGTCATATTGAACCCGTTAAGCACTCGGACTGTAGGAACGATCCGGTCTGACAGGACGAGTTGCTCCACGACCCACGACCGGATTATATTGGCCGAGCTACTTAGGTCTATTAACACACGTTTTACTATAACTTTATGTATAAGTACATATATTACCAGTGCGTCATTATGGGGCTGTACAATTTCTTCCACATCCTCATCGTAAAAAGATAAAGTCCCCTCTGGCGTGTAATCCTGAGTGCGCTTTTCCCTAATGATGGATATTTTGGTATGTTTCAACATCGGCCCTTGAGGGGTATCGACTCCACCGATAATCATGTTGATTGTATGTTGAGGTTCTTCCTGGGCTGACTGTTTATTCCTATTTCCAAAGTGATTTTTTGCTCGATCGTTCAAGAATTCTCGAAGGTGTCCGTTATTGAGTAACCGTGCTACTTCTTCTCTCAGTTGCCGACAGTCTTCCGTTTTATGACCGTGAGTGCCTTGATATTTGCATATCTGATTAGGATCCCTTTGGGTTGGATCGGATTGCAATGGTCGAGGCCATTTAGTATCTTTGATGCAACCGATAGCAGATATGATAGTGGCAGCATCAACATTAAAATTATACTTCAATAATCGAGGTGCTTCTTTATGCCTGATGGGCCTTTCGAAATTGCTTTTGGTCATGAGCCCCCGGCTGTTCTGACCTCGGTCATTTCTCCTTTCATGTCTTGGAGAGTTTTGCCCAGATACGCCGATTTTTATGTCCCCGTGATATGGCCGATGTCGCTCTCTATTCGATCTTGGTTCACGATAAACTTCCCTTCGGATTTTGTCATAAGCTCTAACAGGGTAAATGGATCCCGAAGGGGCTCCGAGCTGATTGTCTTCGACTCTGATTTTTGACTGGCACCGGTTATGTACGTCATCCCATGTGACAGCAGGGTACTCTATTAAGTTCTGTTTTAGTTGTTGCGAAGCTGCCGAGCTTCGAGCATTGAGCCTTTGAGTGAAAGCTTGAACAGCCCAATCGTTTGT